>JASDQU010738848.1:109971-147433 GCA_032191745.1 Picea mariana
TCATTGTCATTGACTCTAACATTGTGGGAAGCACTCTAACATTAATTCTCTTCATATTTCATGTTTTATTCTCCATTTCCAACCCATACCAATTTGAAAATTAACCAAAATCAACATCAAGAACAGGAAAATTGTACACTTTGGATGAAATATAGTAGTTATAGTTGAGCATATAGGATAGCGAAGATAACAATTCATCATTCACTATCCATTATATACTCTTTATATCCTTGAGAGACAAATATAGTTCTTTTAGGAAATTATTAGAAAGAATACAATAGATCAAGCTCTTTCTATCCACACTAAAGAGAAATAGAGAGAATAATATATCTAAGGGACCATGAAGTAAATAAAGTGAATATATTCCTTATGTTGCATGTTGTAGTGGAAGAGAGTTCCTTATCTATCGCAGGATGAATCAGATTCTTGTAATGCTTTGTATTGAGAAGGTTAGGTAAGAATGTGAGTAGAAAGGTTGGGATGAGAAATATAGAATCTTATTCCTTGGTTTTTTCACCATGGTGGCCTCACAGCCTAGGTTGGTGGTGGTATCTACACTAGATGGTTGTGGTTCAATGGAAATTTTCTCTTACATGACCAATCTCTTGGACCAATTTTTGTTAAAGGATAAGTCTCATTTTTTTGTTTATGAATATGCAACATTACTATTACTCCCATTCATAAAAAAAATTATGTGTTATGCATGCTATGTGTCATTGTTTTTCTGATTTTGAATTTAAGTATGCAAGGAAATGAAGGAAAATTTCATGATGCAAGAGAAGAAAATGATTTATATCTTTTCAGAAATGTGTTTTGGATCGTGGAGGTGACCACCCTTGTTATAACCCTAATTTGCACCAGACATGCTCACCTGGCATCAGGCCATCTCAGATTCCTTCTTTGCCAAAACACTGTTGAAAAACTCTTCTTAAAAACCCCTTTTATAAAGGCCCGCTCACCCTGCTCCATTACTGCATGCGTGTACATGCTAGCTGACCCAAGACAACCTGCGTGTACCTACAAAAGCACGAAAAAAGGAAAGCTGCTGACGAAACACACAACTTTGGGTAAGTTAACTAAACCTTTCGGCCATGCATGGACATAAATTCGATCAAATACCTAGCTTCTTATAGCCTATAAAAGAAGGGTTAGGGGTCCCATTTGGAAGAGGAGAATCATAGTAAAGAAACTATACCCGATTGAGCATTCCCTTTGTCCCAACCTTTAGCCATCCTTTTGCAAAGAGAAGTATAGAGAAAAGTAGTTGGAAGATAGCGGAAGAAGATCCCAGGACCAGGATCAAGGAGCAGTAGCTGACTTTATCATTGTAAGGTATTATTGTGAAGTTAATAAAATAATTGCTTTTCCCGTCTCGCCATATGAGATTGTCATTATTGGAATATTGATTGTATGATTGATTAAATCTATAACCCATTAGTTCATAGATAAAATGCATGTGGAGTTCTTTGTTTGTCTTTAGTGAATGCAGGTCAGTTTTGGGAGGAGAGTTGCAGTCAAAGAATGACCAAGCGTGAAAAGGGATCGACATCAAACACGAAGAATAATAAGTCAACTTAATCTCTTGAGCCTTGTATTTATATATGAGTAATGGGGTTCTAGGCATGGGATGATGGTGAAAAGTAAGAATCTTTAGGTCATTTCTGCATGCATGATAAAACCCTTAGTGCTAGTCCGTAGGAGGGATTTCCCACCCATAACAGAATTGGTGACCATACTAGGGATCTCTAGGGTTTTTGGAACTTTTTTTTGGGTATTTTTAAAAACTGGTTTCATTCCTTGTTTTTAAAGTTTCTATAAAAGTTTGAGCTAACAGAGATTCTGGTCTTCCATACTAGTTATCTCTATTTCTTTGCTTGACTGCATTTTGTTTCTTTTCCGAGACCCACAGAGGTACACGCAGCCTGTATAAGGTCTGCACGCGTGTACCCGCACCCTACCTTCTCACAAACTACGTGTATACGCTAGCTGAGGAAGTGTCAGTCACATGTATGATTCCAGAAAATTTCTTTTAGAGAGGCAGTCATCCTCTCCCCTGTCAGAAATAGTCCTTCTCAGGGGTTTTCTAGAACTCTTTCTAGTCTTTTTTGTTTTCAGTCTATAGCTTAGGTTTCACCTCAGATTGGTTTGTTCTATGAAGTTTTCCTTGAATTTTTTTTTTTTTTATGTTAAAGTAAGTGTCTAAGTCTTCAAGAGATCCTGGCTCTTAGTACTAGTAATCTCTGTCTAGGCTGGATTGCTTGGATTTTCATTTGTCTCAGAGTTTTAGAGATACACGCGGCCTGTATACGGCCAGCACGCGTGTACACGCACTCTGACTTTACACAGCTTGCGTGCACACGCTTGCTGTTGAACTGTCAACAGTGTGCTTGTGAAGAAATTTTTTGTTGAAGGTGAGGCAGTCATCCTTTCCTTTGACAAGAGTTATACCTCTCAGGTTTTTGGGTCTCTATCATAGCGGTCAGTAACTTAGGTTTGATCACATCCATAGCTTTCTTTTTCATTAAGAAGTTTTCCTTAAAATTTTCTTTCATAGGGTCTTTAGACAAGTGTAAGAGTCTAATTTTAATTTGTTTGTCTGTGATTTTTAAAGTGACTCTTTGCAATCTGTGCTTATGCCAAAAGTTTTCTTGGTTTTTACTTGTTGATATTTTTCCTTTTTGCTTTGTGAGCATTCAAATAAAAAAAAATATTGTATTTCTTTGTTTGGTTAAATAGTGTTGTTTTACATTAATAACAAGGGAAAAGTCTTTGCTTTCATGAGTTCTTGAGAGTTTACTTAGATCATAAGTATCTTGTAGTCAAGTGAAATTCTGCTTTGAGTTTGCTTTTCAAAGATCTTAGAAATTTTTTAAGTTTGAAAAGTTGTTTAAGATTTGAGTTAAGTGAAGGTATTTTGTTTCCAACTTTCTGTTTATTTTTCTTTCATCTTTCAAACATCACTAGTTTCACTTTCATAACCTTTGACTTAAGACAAGCCATAAAAATTAACGCTAAATCTAAAATTCATTAGACTTTTTATGTTTGTAGGGTCAACCAACTAGTTTAGGGTTAGGGCCTTGAATTAGGTTGGAGAGGAAACTCTTCAAGGCCATTAAATCAAACATTGGAAACTGAGTTAGGGAGTGTCAAAGTCTAGTATTGTGAAAGTTATCCCAGACCCCCCTCTAACACAGGGGATAAACACGAGGTCATGTGTGGAAAGGTAGTGGAGATAACCCCTCCAAAGCTAGACCAATCGTAGTGGAGAACACATATAGAGGACTTGTCTTGGGATTCCGTCGATTGCATTTTCCACGGAGCTTCGTGGGTCTCGAATCCGTTCGAGGTCCTCAGTTGTATTCTGACCCACTTTCCTTCGATACCCTTGACAGGTTTTAGGCTCGATACCTTGCTCATTGTGGTCTACCTGACTTTCAACTGTACCCGCCTGGTGACTGTTCGCGTGCTGGCAACCTAGTTGCCGATCTTTTTAGAGACATACACAGGTGACTGCAGGGGTATACTGTGGTACCTAGGACAGACATCGGGCCATGCTTTGAAGAGTATGCTTGGAGGGTTCTTCCATGTTTGAGTTGCACTTGCACTAGTAAGTTGCTCTAGTTTTGGTTGTTGTAACTGTTCTTCCAACTAGTTTAGCGTTTGCTTGTTTTATCTTGGAGGGACTTTTTAGTGTGTGTTGTTTTTTGAACGAATAGAAATCCCTAGGGTGTCTTTGATATTCTCACACAATGGAATATCATGAGCTATGTCAATCATGAAGGCTTCTGGGCCTATCACCGGTTACACTGGAGCCACCTCTGTCACCACTAAGGTGAAATCTCTTAGTCCATCAAGTCTTTTGAAGCGATCGGGTCACAAGAAATTGTACCCGACCAACATCTGGAGGAAATGACCATTTTAGACTTTGGATTGAAAGCTCTTGTTCCATATGAAACTCCAACCACTGATATTTTGGTAGCCATCATCATATTGATTCACCCTTACGAGTGCTAGACAATGTCGCACGCAGCAATGGAAACAAATGATGTCACTTCTTCTGGGAATTCTTCAATTACAACTATGGTTGTCACCACAGGAGAGTTTCCACCTCCTAACCCAATGTCACCAGTCTGAGCCACCATGGTCTCGATCACCTCTACTTCGAACAATGGTCCAACCCTATCTATGGCGACGACCACAACCCCTTTTACATTGAGTGCGACAGGTCCTCTGTTCTCATACGAGATTCCTAGCTTGGGTACAAGTCCTGTACTTTCCTACTCCACTTCAGTCTGGGGGTAGGGAGCTCTAACGCTCCTCTGCAAGGCCACATTGGGGGAACTTCAACTCCTTTTAATGCTTTCCCTTACAGGGGAGGTCATATACCTCCTTTGTCCCCTTCACTCGGTGGCACCCACCAACAATCCATCGGGCCACCTACACACCATAGTTTATTTGGAGCAGGGAGTCAAGGACCACCTTCTCATAATATGTCAGTAGGTTCAACATTGTTTTCTTTGTTTGGTGCATTTGGTGACAACGCTTTCTCGTCAGCTATTTTCCTGACTAGGGATAATCCTGGTTATAGACAACCTATTCCTCTGCAAGGTACTATTCCTGCATAGGGGGCAAGCAAAGGAACTTCTTTCGCATCAGGGCCTTGGAATTCTTGGTAGGGATCAGTTCCCTCATCAGGAATGTCGATCTGGGGAAGTTATTTTCACAACCAATGGAACCTCGGACAAGGTACTATGCCTATCCCCATGGGATCAACATGGGACAACCCTTCCCAAAGTCCTCCAAATGTAATGCACGCACAACCATCTACGTCCTATTTTGGGAATCATCCGATGATGTCTCCTCACACGCAAAATATGTACACTGGTCATGGCCATGGCTTTTACTAGAATCCAGGCCAGCAGCCGAACTTTTCCTAGCAACCTGGTGCCATTCAAACTCCAGGTCCCTTTTTCCATGGTTATCACCAACAACCCAAACTACCTTTCTTGGAAACCTTGCATTTTCTATACTTGACAAGGTAGTTGAATGACCCTATATGTCATGATCTGCGTTGGCCCCCTATGTCAATGAAGTTTCTTTCGAACATACCAAAGTTCTAGGCCAAGCCTAACGAAGATCCAGGAGATCATGTGACCACCTTCCATCTTTGGTGTTCGTCTAACAAATTGAAAGACGACTCTGTACAATTGTGATTGTTTCAACGTACTCTCATAGGGAGTGTCGTGAAATGGTACATTAAGCTTGACCGCTCAAGATACTCTTCCTTTGGTGAATTAGCAATGGCTTTCCTAAACCATTTCCAATTACCTGTGAGATACGACACTATCACATAATTGCTAGCCAATTTCGCACAGACAAAAGCGGACCATATCTCTGATCACATCCGAGAATGGAGACAACTGAAGAGTTTAATTAAGGTGCTAGTCCCACCATTCATGCTCGACTGGTTCCTTAAGTCTTTGTTCCCACAGTTATCCAAAGATGTTGCAACGTCGAGAGTGTTTTCTGAAGAATACGACATCATGAGAGCTCAACAACTTGAGCTAATCTACTCTCAGCCTGGTTTATTATATGAGATCTTGCCAAATGTGCCACGCTCAACACTTGATAAAACAGGACAGAGAGTTGGACCACATGCCGATGGTATTCTTGGTTCAGTACAAACAAAGCCCGCTAAGAAACTGACGAAGTAATTGTAGTAATTGTCTATACAACACACAACGGCCAGCCAAACTACTGTTTTGGCTACTCCCCCTACTAAAACATCAGATGTACACACAATACAATCGACAAATCCAAAGGCCACCCAACAGCCTGAAGGAAAGAAAAAAACAATGAAAGAAGGGTAAGGGGGATAAGAAACCCACTAATAATGCTGGCAGGGGCAACACTAAGAAACGTAAGGCGAGGTATCCGTGCAACTTATGTGTGGAAGACCACTCGACCGACTAATGTCCTCGGCTTGCAAAGGCCCAAAAGTCCGTGACACAACAACAACCTGCCGTGTTAACCAATCCATTTCAACATGGGCAAAACCTAACCCAAGCCTCTACAAGCATGGAAGGGGGAAGTCAAGGACCCTCTCCATCTTCGAACAATTCCACATCCGCGAATGTGTATATGATGAATGGTGATGCTTTTATATCAACTAGAGCACATGAATACAGTAAACCAAGCACTTCTGAGAAGGGAAAAGAAGCCGAAATCCCATCTCTTCCTCTCCAGATCGAGAAGACTTTGGGTGAAACAATGACACGCATTCCAAAATGCATGTTCAAAAAATCTTCTCACAACCCAAACACAAGGGCCACCCAGAACTATTTTATGGTGGAGGATTTTTCTCAAACCCCTTGTGTGATGTCCTCTTTGGAGGTCCTCCAAAGCTACCCTTCCCAGAGGAAATATTTGTTAGACGCTTTAGGATCTACTGAGACTTGTAATCCAGGTACAATCATGCTAGATACAATCGACTTAAAACCTCATCTACCTTACCATGTAGAATTCCAGATAGTAGTGGCTCACCCCATGAAAAATTTTACTTGGAATATTTTCCGCATGGTGGTTGATGAGGTTGCCTCGACATGTGTTATGTCATTGGCATGTTGGAAGGCCATTGGCTAGCCCATTTTGTCTCTGTCACCTACTCTTCTCACTGCTTTCAATGGTCGTTCATTCTGACCACATGGTATCAATTCCTCTTTCCCCGTCCAGTTAGGAGGGAAGATCGTGTGCGTTGAGGTAGAAGTAGTTGACACGTCCCTTGACTACAATCTCTTGTTAGGAAGGAGTTGGACTTACGCCATGCAAACAGTGGTCACTACAGTTTTTTGGGTCTTGTTGTTTCCACACAAGGATTGGATTGTGACCATTGATCAACTATCTTTCTCCAGACCTGACCCTTCATTGGGGGTATCCGTGGTCCCTATGATTGATAATCCCCAACCAGGTGTAGTCAACGTAGGGGTTGGTTTATGCCCATCTTTGATGGGTACCTTCGATTACCCGCCCCCTCATGTCGATGTCAAGTTCATATCCGACCACCATAAGGTTGAGATTTTCCAAGTTTCGTCGTTTTGCATGCCTTACTTCAACGATCCATGGATACTTCCTTCCCCATCGGCCACGGTGGAAGGGGTAGGGCACCCGGGCATGTCCATGCCCTTGTCCGCAGCTGAAGTCACGTACTCTTTAGTCCAACAAGCTTCGGCTGACATAGATCCAACTCCTACACAAGATTTAGATATGACTCTAGAGCCTATTTGGGCTCAAGGTTCTCGCACTGACACCGATTCATTAGACTTAGTCTTTCCCTCGGACGAAGTAGTAATTGAAGGAATTACTAGTCCAGACAAACCCTGGGATGATCTCCATCACAGATCATACTTCCTCCTAGAATTAAGCAGAATCGAAGATGGAGAATTCACCTTGACTATGACTGGAGATAGGTCTTTTCCTATAAATCCCTTAGCTACACATGAGGTTTATGCTGAATGTAATATGGAAACTATTGCTGAAATTATACCGATAAATATCTCCAGAATCCATGGTGTCATGGAGAATGTTTTCATCGGATTTGACTGTTCCCCTGGAGAGATTCAAATCTACACAGATCCATTTAACGAATTCCGCGACGTTTTTTCCCGGTCTTACGAGGAAATGCCAGGCATTGATCCAAAAATAGTCGAACATGAAATCATAACTTATCTAGATGTCAAGCCTGTTCGGAAGAAGCTTCGTTCAGTTAATCCCAGGAAAGAAACAACCATTAAGGTTGAAGTTGATAAACTGCTAAAATCTAGTTTTATCTATCCTATCCATTTGACCCAATGGGTGTCAAATCCTCTTTTGGTCAATAAGAAACAGTGCATGATTCGTGTATGTATGGACTTCCATGATTTGAACAACGCTTGTCCAAAAGATAATTTTCCCACACCATTCATCAACCAGATCATTGATGAATGTGCAGGTTGTGAGGCCTTTTATTTCATGGATGGTTTTTCGGGATATAATCAAATACAAATCAAACCTGAAGACCAACACAAAACAACATTCATTTGTCCATGGGGTACATTCGCGTATCATAAGATGCCCTTTGGTCTCAAAAATGCTGGAGCAACCTTTAAACAGGCAATGTATTTTGCTTTCCATGATCTCAAACATATAGTTGAGTCCTATTTAGATGATTTAGCATCTCGATCTCGCAAGAGAGTGGATCATCCCACACACTTTGACTTATCTTTGAGCGATGTCGCTATTTACGGATTCACTTGAATCCAAAAAAGTGCAACTTTTGTGTAACATCAGAATGTTTTTTAGGTTTCATAGTGTCCACAACATGAATCATGGTTGATCCTCTCAAGGTTGAGGCAATAATTTAGTTGCCTCCCCCGCACACAATCCTTCAACTTCAGAGTCTATAGGGCAAGTAAATTTTTTTAAGGAATTTCATCGCTAACTATGTCGAAATCACAAAGGGATTTATGAGCTTACTGAAGAAAGACGTTCCTTTTTATTGGGATGATTCCACTCAACACTCTTTTGAAGCATTGAAACATGCCCTCACAACTGCCCCTCTGCTTTGGCCACCTAACTATGAAAAGGATTTCTTATTATACCTAGTTGTAGCAGATTCAACCATCGACATGGTCTTAGTTTAGGAAGATGATTTGATATCAGAATATGTGATCTATTACCTGAGTTGATGCCTAGTCGGACCGGAACTCAATTAGTCTCATATCGAAAAACTTGTGTTGGCAGCAATCCATGTTGTTCAACGGTTCGGTCATTATGTTCTGTTTCGCAAGACCACCATCATTACCATTGTGAATCTGTTTCAATACATGTTGACACGATGGGTAATAGGTGGAAATATCAGTAGATGGATATTCATCCTCCAGGAATTGGACTTAAATTTTGTTTCAACAAAATCCAAAAAGTCACTGGTCTTCATAGAACTTATTTCAGAACTCCCGGTTGAGTCAGGTGATGTTGTGCCCGAAGAGTCACCTATCAGACGAGATATGTTTCTGATCACATTTTCATATGTCTGGTACGGAGATATACTTATCTATCTCTAGACTTTGAAGTTCCCCACCTCGGCTTCTCGTGATGAGCATCACCGTATATGCCATTAGGCCAAGAATTATCTCAAACTTGATGATACGTTGTATTGAAGAGGTGTAGACTGCATACTACGCCGATGTCTCACTCACGAAGACGAAGTTATCATGCTTATGATTTCCATACCGGAGCATGTGGTGATCATTTTTCTGGGTTGGCAACAACCCAAAATATTTTATGAGCAGGTTACTTTTGGCCGACACTAATCAAAGATTGTATCGAATCAGTCAAGAAGTGCCACCCGTGTCAGATCTTCTCTTGGAAGATGAGGGCACATCCCACTCCCATGTTTCCTATCATCACAATTGGTCCCTTCACTAAGTGGGGGATTGATTACACTACATGAAACCCTCCTTTAGCAAGGGGGCACCGTTATATCATTGTAGCCATAGACTACTTCACGAAGTGGGTCGAAGCTATGCCAACATTTAAAGATGATGGAGAGACTGTGGCTCTCTTTTTATTCAACTATATAATAGCAAGGTTCGGCGTCCTGAGAGAGATTGTCACTGACTATGGCAGTCACTTTCAGAACTAGATGATAACCAAGTTAACATCCAAGCTTGGATTGCGGCAAGAACATTTGTCACCCTACTACCCCCAAGCAAATGGTCATGTGGAAGTTGTAAATAAATCTCTTAAGACTATCCTACAACTAACAATCAACTCAGCCAAGTCAAATTGGCATTTGATGTTATACTCAGCATTATGGGCTTACCAAATGTCTATTAAGATTGCAATTGTTTTCTCACCTTTTCAACTCGTTTACGAGTTGGAAGCAGTCTTGCCTATCGAATGTTAGATCCCGTCCCTAAAGTTGGCAGTATAGTTATTTCCAGACACTTCTTCACCTGAAGAATGGTTATTATACCTTGAGCGGCTCAATGAGCAATGTCATGATGCGGCCCTAGCCAACGAGGCTCACAAACATAAAGTCAAGTGTTAGTATGATCATTCCATTCATCCTCAGATTTTCTCTGAAGGCGACCTTGTCTTGGTCTATGACCAAGATAAGGACCCCCTGGGGGTAGGAAAATTCAAACCCATGTGGTTCGAACCTTTCATCATAAAAGAGGTTCTAAAAAAGGGCACTTATTGTCTGGTCGACTTTGAGGGAAATTCTTTGGCGGAGCCTAGAAATGGGCTCTACCTCAAGAAGTATTACTCATAGGTAGGTCACCTTGGGTAACATTTTGTAACATATGTATAGTCTTTGTACTATTAATTTCTAGTTTCTTTTAGTATTATGGACGTGTCATTTTTGATGTTATCTTTTTTCACTGTGGCAGATGTCAAGTGAATTAGAGGTGTGCATTGGGTATGCAGACGGTGCTAGTCGGCACACTCAGAGGCTTGTCTCCACAACTTAGGTAATTTTTTCACCTTGAGGCTAGTTATTATCTTCTGGAGGTATATGCTTAGGTGACACCACAAACAATGTCATTGAGTACAGTGCAGTTATTGAGTTGCTTCGTGACGCCCTCTCATTTGGTATATCTCATCTCTAGGTCTATTTAGACACTCAACTGGTTATGTCTCAGTTAAATAGAGTCTACCGTGTTCATGATCCAACTTTACACCAATGATTTCTTAGGGTACATCTCTTAGAATGAATATTTGATTATATTACATATTTTCATGTTCCTAGGAGATTAAACCAAATTACAAATACTCTAGCTAATCAAATTTTAGACTGGCATCTCGCTCACATATAAAAAGACATACACATAAACATGTAAATACATTTTTAAAGGAAAATATGATCCATAAGACACAAAAAGACATAAAAATCCATATATAATATCATAATCATCAGAATACAGGTGGACGCAAGTGCCTCAAAAGTATGACCAGTAACGAGTCATGAGGCTTATGCCCTCAAAAAATATATACAAGTAGTTCTCTCAACATGTGAAAAATCTAGACTAACTAAGGTCAGGGCCTGTGGGCCCTATTGTAATGATCAACAGTGTTTTCCAAACGCTGAAACAATCGGACCCATGTCCATGGTGCCCCCACTACATGAGGTTGCATAGATGGTGGCAGATCCTCAATCTCTGCCATAGGAACTATGTGGGTGAGCGAGGTAAAGTTTCACTTGACTCATCTCAAAACCCTCTCAGACTCACTGGCTGGAATCTCTCCTAATATTGTTGGTCCCCCTGCAGCGGCAAGTGCGACCCCTGGCCAAGGATGACGCCTATTCCTCGCGTAATCCACAGGTCGTACTGGTCCCACATTTGCACATAATAGACACATATCTGTCAAATACTCTGGTATAAAAAAATGATATATAAAAAAAAACAACATCAAAATTACATATGTTTCACAAAAAATGAAAAAAATGATGCAAACTTACCCATCTCTCCTCGCTCCTCACCAGGAGGTACCAGTATCTCAGGATCTATTGAGAAATCAATCCCAGCATAAGGGTAATCCTCTATGACTGGGATCAGTCGTGACAACCAAGAAAATAAATCATCATCAAAGGACTCATTGGTCCTTCCACTGCCCTGTCGTTGCAATAACACTGCCCATTTGCAAACCGCAGGAAGAGAGGTCTGATGTCCTTGTACCACCACTCGAGGAATGAAACTAGGAACTCTTTCAAAGAATAAAGAGAATAGAATCGTCCTGAACGCAAAGTTCCTCTGCATCCACGACCGACAATCTGTCAGCTGCCTCTTCATACAATCTAGCAGTGTAGTGCTCCAGTCAAATATCTGTGCATTTAAGCATTGGACTGCACAGTTCATCTATGCACGAGATGCCTCATGTAGAGCTGTAGAACTAGTCATCTTCCAAATAAGAAACACAATTGCCTACAATGATAAATCCATGATCTTGCTTATGGGAACCTGTGAGCTCGATCGATCTGTACCAGCCTCACAATAAAGTCCTATCAGTTCCGATATGTTATGAGGCCCCAAAGTAAATGTCTGAAAATTGACTAGTTCCCCTCTCCTGGAGAGGCCAGTCAAAAAATATATTTCCTCTATAGTAGGCACCAGTGACTACCCCTCTAACATAAAGGCCTCTGCGTTGGGATGCCAATAATCAACCAAGGCATTCAATAGCCTAGGTTGTTCCTACATAAAAGGACATAGGAAGAACTTGAGAAGCACACATTGCATTAAGGCAGCTACAACATTGGGGTCTTCCCCGTCCAACTCACTAATCTCCTCATGCTCTCTTTCCCTCCAGTGAACATACATCCTGCAAAACACCAAGTTCAGGAGGGTTAACCCTTGTTTTTTTTTTTTTTAAATCATTAAATAAATGGCCCACGCAGGCTGTAATGATGACAGCTGCGTGTACATGCATGCAGTTTTTCCTCTGCCCGAGTGTACACGTGGCCTGTCATAGGAAAACCTATGTGGACCTAGGGCCGACCTTTTGAGGGTCGACACCCCCCCAAAACTTGAAACTAAAAGCATAAATAAATATTTAAATTGCAAGAGGAGAGAGTTTATACTTACTTGGTCCATATGGATGGTCGTTTCGTCCACTGTAGCTCCCAGAATCACCACTTTTATCAAAGGTTTTTTTTCTCTCCAGAGTCAATTTCCAAATCAACAATGGTGATAATGAGCTGCCAACTTCTATTTATAGACTTTTTGGCCCCTTTTTGTCATTTTTTTGGCCCTCCTTATAATTTTCTTTAAATTGAAAACCATTTAGAGTGATTCAGGAGTTGCGTTGGAAGGTTATGATCAGGTATCAGGACATTTGTTTTGGATTTTTGGGTCACTTTTGATGGTCCGTGGGAAAAAAATCAGATGATTAACTTGAGCATATAGGTTAGGTTTCCACCCCGACTTTTGTATCTCATTATATTTATCCCTTTTCCATAGGATTGATCCCATCAGGTTACAACATGGAACCATCATTATTGATTTGGAAGTGTCGCGATTTGGTGGTAGAGCTTACTGGAACATGAATTCCCTAGGTATATCCCGGTTGCCTTATGTTGTCCATGTTGTCACTAATGAATGTAGGCTCAGGAGTCCTTCTTGTTTTTCCTGATTACGAGTTTGAGCCTTATTTACATCATTCCTTTTCACTCTTGACCTCACCCTTGGGACTCCCAAAAAACATAATGGGTCTTCTTTTAAGCCCTTTTCAGACCCTCTAAACATGAAAAGATTGTCAAGCGATCTTGTGGCCTTTCACGCTCATTAAAATGAAATTTGAAGTCACATCTATCCGATGGTAGTTTACCCCTTTTTCGGTCTAGAGGGTCAACTGTACGAACAAAGGTATACTCTAAGGAACTTCAGTTCTCTAGAAGAGTACTCTCAGGTATCATTTTAACCCTTTTTTGGGCTTGAGGGACTAAATGTACAAAAAAGGAACCCCCATAGAATTCATAGTTAATCTCTTTTCAGACTCCCTAAAATTGAAAAGATCGTCGAGTGACCTTATTCTTTCACACTCGTTAAAATGGTCCAGAAGAACATTCCTGAAGGAGTCCATAGTTAATCTTTTTTCATACTCCTTAAAAATTAAAAAATGGCCAAGTGATCTTGTCTTTATCACACTCGTTAAAATGGTTTTGAATAGACATCTTTTTGGTGCTACTTTACCCCTTTTCCGAACCGACTAGACTACCTTCGAAAAATGTACCCCAATGGAGTCTCTTTTTACTTTTTTTCAGACTCTCTAAATATGAAAAACCACCGAGCTTACCTTCTTTGGGCTCATTAAACTCACATCAAAGGATGTTACCATTGTGTGTTTTATTAATCACATTTGCATACCTGCGTCTTTGGCCTAATGCCAACTCCATGTTGTTCTCAACTGAACCATCTAAGGCATGCCTTATATGCAAGCCCTGTAGCACTTTGCCTCTGTGTCTTGACACCTTTGACCCCTGGAGGATTTTTCCTGAGTGTCCTTACTTTGAACATCAGTCTTGTTCCTGCACCTTGAACTTGTATGTTTGCAACACCCATTCCTCCTTTGTAACGTAACATTCTTTTATTCTTTTTCCAAAATTATTGAAAAGACAAAAAAAAATCAAATATATCCCAAAAAGAGGAAGGGAAAAGTATTTTCTTTATTGGCAGCGTAATGAGTCGCCCTTGGATAAAGCACATCTATATTTTTGTTCATCAAACTCTGGGATTTAATACGACCTTAGGAAGTTGTTCTCGCTACATAGATTTGTGTCCTCCTCCATTTGGTTATTCTTCCAAACATATGGAGAGTTTGTGTTGCCTCCTACCTCGTAAACTTATGTTAATGCCATGCTGCCCGAGTCTCATCATTTGTCGTGCTATTGTCCAAGGGAATGTTTTACCAAGCCTGAGTCGTCCCCTCTGTAGTTTTCCTCTTGACCTCATGCCCGACCATCCTGAGCATCCAATCAAGTCTTTTTTCAAAATCAATGAAGCCTTCAGTCGGATCATCAAGATTCTCTAGTCCATGACTAACGATCTTTCGAAGACCTCTCGATAGTGAAATCATACACTCATATTACACTCCTACCCAATTTTTGAAGATTTTGAAGTTGTTTCTCGAGCTCTGAAGACCTCATCTCCAGCCATCAGGCCTTATCAGCTTCTAGAAGATGGATACTTTGCACGTATATCTTTTTGATTTCGAGATTAGCTCCGTTGTGTATTGCTCACGGATACACTTTATATAGCTATATGACATGTATCTAAAATGTATTTGATTGGTAGCCATGATTTTATTTTATCCCGAGCATGGGTATGCCCGCCTCGGTGAGACAATTATTATTTTGTAGACAACACCTCCTGATTTCTTGTCCCTGAGCTCACTTGTTTGGCACATCGGTGAAGATTGTCAATGTATTTTGGCCTGACCTCACACATTAGGGGGCTTCTGTTATAACCCTAATTTTCACCAGACATGCTTACCTGGCATTAGGCCATCTCAGATTCCTTCTTTGCCAAAACACTGTTGAACAACTCTTCTTAAAATCCCCTTTTATAAAGGCCCACGCGCCCTGCTCCATTACTGCATGCGTGTACATGCTAGATGACCCAAGACAACCCGTGTGTACCTACAAAAGAATGAAAAAAGGAAAGTTGTTGATGAAACACACAAATTTGGGTAAGTTAACTAAACCTTTCGACCATGCATGGCCTGAAATTCGACCAAATACCTAGCTTCTTCTAGCCTATAAAAGAAGGGTTAGGGGTCCCATTTGGAAGAGGAGAATCATAGTAAAGAAACTATACCTGATTGAGCATTCCCTTTGTCCCAACCTTTAGCCATCCTTGTGCAAAGAGAAGTATAGAGAAAATTAGTTAGAAGACAGTGGAAGAAGATCCCAGGACTAGGATCGAGGAGCAATAGCCGACTTTATCATTGTAAGGTATCATTGTGAAGTTAATAAAAGAATTTATTTTCCCGTCCCACCATATGAGATTGTCATTATTGGAATATTGATTGTATGATTGATTAAATATCTAACCCATTAGTTCATATATCAAATGCATGTGGAGTTCTTTGTTTGTCTTTAGTGAATGCAGGTCAGCATTGGGAGGAGAGTTGCAGTCAAAGAACGACCAAGCGCAAAAATGGATCGACAGCAAATGCAAAGAATAAGGTACGTCAACTTAATCTCTTGAGCCTTGTTTTATATATGAGTAATGGGGGTCTAGGCATGGGATGATGGTAAAAAGTAAGAATCTTTAGGTCATTTCTGCATGCATGATAAAACCCTTAGTGCTAGTTTGTAAGAGGGATTTCCCACCCACAACAACCCTTCAAACCTGCATTTTTCAAAGACATTAAAAGGTTAAATGACTTAATAGTAGCTAAACATCTATGAGGAAATAACCATGTACAAGTGCAAAGGAAGGCTACTAGGTGGGCTTGAAACAAGAGAACTCTTAGCTCACACATACACAATACATAAAATAAGACACCATGTAAAACTCAAGTGCACCACTATCTAAGGGAGTTCTAGCATTTGGAATACATTGTGCAAGAAGATTAGATATGAAGTCTACCTAATAAAATATCATCCTATGCTTGAGCACCCCATGCATAATCAAAATCCATCTTAACCATATGTATCTAGTGCATCGTCTACCATACAAGAGGTTCAAGAGAATTGCTAAGGCTTGAAGTTCTCATAAGAATGGAGGGAGGCCATGAAGCCTAAGGAAATGGATGGACGATATGGAATTCAGTATAGTTTAAAATTGCTTAAATATTTCTAACCTACATGGTTACATATAAAATAAATAATGAAACATAGAAGATTAAATACTCAAAGAAAACGTGTCTAAACTGAAATATGTGCTCGGGTGGTACAACAACTATTTGATAATACCTATTTCAATAGGTCAATGACAATGTATGGCTTTGATGTAAGAGTTTCACATGGTGTATTTTACAAATACAAAACACAATCCTAAGACTCTAACACAACTCAATTAACCTTCACTCAAATATTTAAATAGTAATTAGGCCTTCAAAGTGATTCAATGTATGGTGATGCAACCCACCATAGAAAACACATGAAAGCATGAGAGGCACTATGATTCCACTATAGGGGAATATGAAAGGGGACCTATGGGAAAATAAATCCTCTATCTCCAAGGCCATTCTCAGAAATCATATTGTTCTACAATCTGCCTTAAATGAAGCCATATACCTTCTTTGACTTATCAACCAATCCTTGAATCTATGTAAGAGGTTGGTGGGGAAATTATTTTCACATAATAAAGGGAGCATGGGTTGAGTACAATATTCATGCCATGGGAAGTGTAAGAGTCCTACATTCTACTAGTTATAGGTAATTTCATCCATCATTTCCACCAATGATATCATTGTCATTGACTCTAACATATTGGGAAGCACTCTAACATTAATTCTCTACAAATTTCATGTTTTATTCTCCATTTCCAACCCATACCAATTTGGAAATTAACCAAAATCAACATCAAGAAGAGGAAAATTGTAGACTTTGGATGAAATATAGTGGTTGTAGGTGAGCATATAGGATAGGGAAGATAACAATTCATCATTCACTATCCATTATATACTCTTTATATCCTTGAGAGACAAATATAGTTCTTTTAGGAAATTTTTAGAAAGAATACAATAAATCAAGCTTTTTCTATCCACACTAAAGAGAACTAGAGAGAATAATATATCTAAGGGACCATGAAGTACATAAAGTGAATATATTCCTTATGTTGCATGTTGTAGTGGAAGAGAGTTCCTTATCTATCACAGGATGAATCAGATTCTTGTAATGCTTTGTGTTGAGAAGGTTAGGTAAGAATGTGAGTAGAAAGGTTGGGATGCGAAATATAGAATCTTATAGCTTGGTTTTTTCACCATGGTGGCCTCATAGCCTACGTTGGTGGTGGTATCTACACTAGATGGTTGTGGTTCAATGGAAAATTTCTCTTACATGACCAATCTCTTGGACCAATTTTTGTTAAAAGATAAGTCTCATTTTTTTGTTCATGAATATGCAAAATTACTATTACTCCGAGTCATAAAAAAATTATGTGTTATGCATGCTATGTGTCATTTATTTTTCCAATTTTGAATTTATTTATACAAGCAAATGAAGGCAAATTTCATGACGCAAGAGAAGAAAATGATTTACACCTTTTTGGAAATGTGTTTTGGATCGCGGAGGTAACCACCCTTCAAACCTACATTTTTCAAAGACATTAAAAGGTTAAATGACTGAATAATAACTAAACATCTATGACGACCCATATTGCTCGATTATGTCATCACTCTATGATTTCAATGTTCAACTTTTTACATCCACATTCTCAATCAATGTATTTAGCATGTTTATGAATGTAAACAATTCCTCTTTGTATCCCTCCTTGTGGAATCACAAGACCTTAACATTGAAATCCTTGGGTTCCTGTCCTTGGCTTATTTTTCTGCTCGCAATGATTTGTGGAAGGTTCAACATCATTGTACATATCATAGAGGAACGAATAAGTAGGCTTTGAGGAAATTTTGAGTAGTAACAACATGTCCATGACACAATGAAAAGAATGGTAATGCTCTTTGTCATGTGAGACATAATGAAACATGTCACAAGACTTTCAAAGTTGCATATATCATGTCACAATATTTTGGAAGTTGCATCATTAAGAGAAGCTAAAATTATCATTAAGTGTATAACAAAATTACATTCACAGATATATACAAGCCATAGAAATAGACTTGTGTATATTATTAGCTATATATTGTACATCTAACTGTGTTATAAAATTATTACATGACATCATGAGTTTCTTTTAGTCTTCTTTTTTGCTTTCCAGTTCTTAAGCAAATCATCCACGTCTATGTATTTGTTTACTGTGTGCTCTTCAGTAGATGATGTTGTTTCAGTCCTTTCACGCCGAGTACGTCTGGTCTCATACCCAGGGCATGGATGCTGCTGTGAGGGGCCACCACCTAAAAAAATAAAAAATATTAAATTTATATGGCCATTTTTTAAATATCATTGAAGTAGTTCATTCATATTAAAAAAAACTCTGCAATGTAATTATTTACCTGGTCCTCTAGTCGACACCCTTGGAATGGTTACCGACCTATTCACCTGATCTTCAGGTCGAGGATGATCATCTATGACATTATCTGCCATTGAAATGTCAAAATTTATAAGTACAAAATTATTAAGTATATGATTAATATATAGACATTTTACCGTCGTGGGCCTCAATCACAAGAACATCTTGGGGCTACACCTCATTGGCATAGGGTTGTTGGGGAGCACCATGATCTTCTAGCAGCGTTTCACTATCAATGCTATGTTTTTCAATACTAATGGTTTCATTGATAGTGCTTCTACCCTAATTAAAACAAAGTAAGACATTAAATTATGGATGATATCAAACATTTACGTATTTTATAAGTAACGAAAGGTTAATGTGGACTGATTTTTATTTACCTTATCCCGTAAATTGGATCTTGGGGTTTGCCCCATGATTTTCCTACGATCAACCATGGATTTATAACTGTACTTGTAACCAAGTTGGAGTTCTTCCTCTGTGGTTTCAGTTCCGAAGTCATCACCCTGCATTGCATAAGGGTATGGTCTTTTAATGTTTTTCACTGCAATTACCTTAAAGTTGTAAGGTGATACAAATAATATTCTTAAGATGTTTGGGTACTTACGATTCGTGACTGTAACATCGAGTAGCCACCCTAGCCTAGCTTGTGTTGGCCATGTTTGGAAATCCTTGCTTTGGTTGCCTTCAAAGTGTTAGGCAACCTATCATCAAAATTTTCATGTATGTTATATATAACCACACTTTTATTTAGATCTAAAGAAAATTAAAGCTAGTATTGAATTCAAAATTTTGTAATTTACCTTGGTGTACCATTTATTTGTTCTCCTGATTTTTTCAAAATATTCTCTTTTTCATCATCAATGATCACCTTYCACTCCCTCTCTAGAATTGAGGGAGGACACTCATACCTAGGATTTCTTTCCAAGCTTCATCTATAAACATCCAGGGTATATTTTAAATATTCACCTGCTCCAGATGTGACCAATTTTGTATTGAACGTGTCTACACCAAAAAGKCCTTCAAGATAATCCATAAGTTCCTTTTTGAGGTTGTAATTCTGGCAATTCCACCTCATGCGTAAGGTTTCCCCCAAAATAGACAAGGCCTTTCTCTCTATGTGCCTATAAAAAGGTCATTTCCTACACACAAAAAGATATGATCATTAATTTAAAATTAATAATCTAGATTATTTATGTATGAGGAAAACATTAAACGATTAAAATATGAATTAAAACTACCCGGGATTCTTGATTGTTTTAATGGAAGTCCATTATCGTCGACCAAAAATGTGCACGGAAGGGTCCATGTGCTTGTCACATGTCTAGATCTAGGAAATGAAACCATCTCAACCACATCACTATGATCCTCATCTCTGCCACCATATCTAGACTCTGATCGAGGTGTGGATGCCTGTTGGTGCATGTCATGGCTAATATCTAAATGAGGTGTTAAAGATGGAGAAGTAAATAGTTCTCTATCAGTTGTATGACTGCCCACATCAGGACTCTGTAGCATCTTTGTAGTGCCACTATTACCAACCCCGAGATGAATAGGCTCCAAATATTCATTTATAAAGAAGAAAATGTTTTTTCGTGAGATAATGTAAAAGTTAAAGAACAAAGTATCATAATTGAAAATATGAGTGCATTAAAAAAATTAAATTAAATTATGGTTATTACCTTATATGTGTTAAGTTGTGACATAAGGAGCTTGATCCTTTCTTTGATGTCTAGAGTTTGTTCTGGATGATCTAACAAGATGACAAGTTTCTTGTTAGCTTTAATGATCTTTTTTTTTTAATAAGAGCATCAGATCAGCGCAAGAATAAAACCCCTCCTCATCGGCAGAATCATGATCCACATGGCTTGCTGACTACATATAATTTCAACAAAAACAATGTTATTTCAATTAAATTATATAAGAAAATAATAAAAACAACTTAAAATGAAAGTGGAAATTGATAATCATTTACATGTTCTGTGGCTGGCCCTTTTCCATGATCATCCTGCCACATTAAAATATAATTAGAACCTCCAAATATTTAAAAAATTGTTAATGATAACAAAAAAACAATGTTAAAGATAATATTTACAACAATGTTAAAGATAATAAAAAAATATAATGCAATAAGTAGAGGTTTCTTAAAGAGGTGTTGCATAAGAACCTACACACTATTAGTCAATGTTTCTATTCGATTCAAATGGTAATCCACTAATAACTGTTCCCTGGGAGCTATATTTTTTATTGCGCACAGGACTACCTGATTCTCTTCACATCCCTAAAATATGCAATTCAGTTGTTTTTTTTTTGTCCCAAGTAGTGTGTTGTTTATAAACCATGTGGTATTGTCGAAAGCTTTAGGCCTTCCATCAAAATAGATAGTCGCTCCCTTATTTTTATCCTTGTTTATTAGTTGTATATAATTTGTGGCGAGTGCATATCTCTGCATACTTTGCATGTACCGAACCGACCACATCTAATCGTTATAATTTTAACACATTCCGACATATTCCATCAATTCAGTTACTGTATTGTATTTTACAATTATTCCATCCATGGAAAATAGCTCCAAGCCATGCAGGGAGGATGGTGCAATGCGATATGTCCTGTTGTTGAAAACGAAGTCAACATCTATAGGAGGTAGTTCCTTAGGTACCCATTGCTTCACCATATGCTTATACCTAAGTGGAACATCTATGTTTCCTATGCTCTCATCGTCATAAGAGCATGATCCTCCTTCGACAAGAAAAAATTTCATGCGTCTACAAAATTTTATTCTGACTTTTTCACCTCTAGTCCTTATTTTCTTATCATATCTACTAGATGCAGTCACATTTCCGGCCTCTATTTGTCCTAAGATTTCCTCACTCGATGAAGAAATATCTGACAGGTACCTGTTTGGTTGTACCTTCAGTTGCATGTGCACGTGTTGTTAGTTAGTAATCCATCATCATATTCACAGTTCTAAATAAAAAAATTATATCTTTAGTTTTGGATGCACATATAGACGAGGGTGCAATTACCAATATTAGTGGTCAACCACCTAATTTAATGTGATATCCCTCTTGATTTTGGAAATATTAAGACATATTAAAAATGTGAAAACACTAAGGACATGATAAATTTATCATATGGATCTAAGGAAAAAATAGTATTAAGGTTGTTGTTTGTTGGATTTGTGCGTAATGAACCTAAACAAAAAATTCTCACTTGAACTTGAGCAATGCCATAACTTCTAGAAATGGTATAGAAAATTATAAATACTAGACTAGGATAACCCAACTAGGAACCCTCTACTCAAGGAAGAGGAACCGCACGACACAAAATGCCTCTAATTTTTGCTAACCCCCATGTGTTTCATTGTCAACTCCCACAAGGCCATCCTAAACCCCAATACTATAGGGAAACAATAATAATTTTGTAGGAATCAAAGAAACCTAGGGTTGAACATGGGTATCTACCTAATCCATGTTGCATGACAAGCACAGACCACCAAATCCCAACAACAACAAAAACACATGCTAAACCATATTGCATGATAAACCTATGGAATTAAATAAGGAATTAAGGGTGGCAAGGAAAGTGATGGTAAGATAGGGTATCTACCTAATCCATGTTGCATGATAAGTGACACATATTCCACGTGCATTTGGTTGCATGGGCATAATTCATGAAGTTTTTATGATGATTTTGTTTTTCATTTAGTATAAAAAATAAGGTTAAACAGATTCCCTTAAACCCTACCTCCCCATCATCTTAACAACTGACCCCACAATTACATAATTAACACCTTAGGACCTCCATCTTAGATACTGATAATACAAATGAAGGTCACAACTAGGGATTTTATGGGAGACCTAAACATTATTCATAAGGATATTATGATGAAATTGTTCATTTGTATGTTGAGAGGAATTGCAACACATTAATGGTTTTGTAAAGATTGTCCAAGGGTTGTGTCTTCAATTTCAAGTTTCATCAAAGCAATTTGAAGGATTTTGAGATTGTGAGTAGGCTCTTGAAGAATTCTACGATGAGGATTTTTTTCTTAAACGTTGCATGGAAAGAAGGAAGAAACTTGATGACACTTTGCAAGCCTATCAAATAATCCCATGGATATGCTTTTCAATAAGTTGGTTGAAAGGTATAAAGCAATACATTATTGGTCGATGTTGTAGAAAATAAATACCTTCAAAGTGATGATCAACCCATCATCTTATCTAAAGATTTTTCAGAGCATTATGTGGTAGGGGAACAACCCCTAGTCACCTCCATCCATGCAACAATCCCAACTTCTGCAAAATGATTTGGGCATTAGAAAGTATCTCTATGGTCAAACAAGGTCCACTGGAAGCATACCACATGCTTCATTGACATTGTGGCTACAAAAGAAGGAAATAAATGACCTTAATGGATGACTAATTAAGCAAAAAGAAGGTAGAATTCACTTGGAAGGAAAAATTTTGATGTTATATTTGATGATGATGAGGGCATTCCTAGTAGGAGGCGATCCAAATGAAAGAAAATTTAATTAATAGAAACAACATTAAGTTATTTTTAGGATGGTCCGAACCTAAAGTCACAATTAAACATTGTTTTAAGTTTGTACAGGTTCACCCTAACCCAATGGGTAGACAACTTGTTGATTCACCTTCCAAGTACAATAGAGATTCTAGAGTTCTCCCACACCCCACAAGGGAGTGCAATGCCCAGGTGGAGCTCGTTTCTACCCCCTAAAAATGTGGGTGTCATCCGAGCACAACAAAACATCCTTAGACTTCAATGGCAATTACGAGTTGTGGAGGCTATGCACTTTATTCCATCTTTCCATAGCACCATTCATCGTCCAAGGTGTGGAGAAATATGGTTGGCTTGTTGGAGGATGTTCTAGAGGAAAATTTCACCAAGAGATTCCATTTTGTTAGACTTGGCACATTTGAGGCATGGATACATGGATTTCATTACATTTTTGTTGCATCATTGATGAAGAGCCTTGTTCCAAAGATTGAAACCAAGGCCCAAAACCGATGGCTAAATGAAGCACTATGTCGAAGATGAATGCCACACTTCAATAGGTGGCTAAAGCATGACGTACGGTAAGAAAAAAACCAAAAAAAAAAAAAAAAAATACCTACAATGGAGAAAGTTCAGAGTAAGGCATGTGAAAAAAAAGGAGCTAATGGAGGAAAATATTTCTTGAAATTGTGCCATGTGGCATTAGAAAGTATCTCTATGGTCAAACAAGGTCCACTTGAGGCACAACACATTCTTCATTGACATTGTGGTTACAAAAGAAGGAAATAAATGACCTTAATGGATGACTAATTAAGCAAAAAGAAGGTCAAATTCACTTGGAAGGACAAATTTTGATGTTATATTTGATGATGATGAGGTCATTCCTAGCAGGAGGCGATCCAAATGAAAGAAAATTTAATTAATAGAAACAACTTTAAGTTATTTTTAGGTTGGTCCTAACCTAAAGGCACAATTTGTACAGGTTAACCCTAACCCAATGAAAAAAATAGTATAAGTGCCACATCAAAGAAGAATTAGAACATTTTATGTTGAGCACTCAAAAGGTTTTATGACCATGGCAGTGGTTGGGAGATTTTATAGGCAAGATTATTAAAGGTGTCTCTTTGAAACTGTGGTTAGGTGAGAATTAGAAGCCTATGTTGGGGTACTTTTCATCCTTTCATCTTCTTGTATGTGGGTGGGTATGTTTTCTCGTGCAATCTAAAGCATATGAAACCCTTTTGTTGGAAAATGACTAGTTATGGGGTCCATCAAGTTTATGTCTCAAGAGGTGGATGTTGGGATTTGACCCATCAAGGGAACCTACATTCATTCAAAAGATATGGGTATTGTTGCTTGGTTTACCCATTGAGATTTGGAATAGAAAGATATTGGAGGGCATAGGAAATACCATTGGTTGATTTGTTGCTTTGGAGGATCAATGTATGGAGAAGGAAGATCGTATGGTTGGGCGTATTTTCGTCGAATTAGACCTTATAGAAGGTCTATTATAAAAATTGGATATGGATATAGAATGGAGAAATTGGAAATTCCAACAAAAATTAGAGTGTTGGAGACTCTTTTTTTGTTGTGTGTTTTGTCATGAAGTTGGGTGTCAGAAGAATGATTCTCATCAGGTTATATGAGGTCATCCCTAGTAGGAGGGGATCCAAATGAAAGAAAATTTAATTAATAAAAACAACTTTAAGTTATTTTTAGGTTGGTCCTAACCTAAAGTCACAATTAAACATTGTTTTAAGTTTGTACAGGTTCACCCTAACCCAATGAAAAAAAGAGTATAAGTGCCACATCAAAGAAGAATTAGAACATTTTATGTTGAGCACTCAAAAGGTTTGATGACCATGGCACTGTTGGGAGATTTTATAGGAAAGATTGTTAAAGGTGTCTCTTTGAAACTGTGGTTGGGTGAGCATTAGAAGCCTATGTTGGGGTACTTGTCATCCTTTCATCTTCTTCTATTTGGTTGGGTATGTTTTCTCATGCAATCTATAGCATATGAAACCCTTTTGTTGGAAAATGACTAGTTATGGGGCCCATCAGGTTTATGTCTCAAGAGGTGGATGTTGGGCTTTAACCCACAAAGGGAACCTACATTCATTCAAAAGATATGGGTATTGTTTCCTAGTTTACCCATTGAGCTTTGGAATGGAAAGATATTGGAGGGCATAGGAAATACCATTGGTTGATTTGTTTCTTTGAAGGATTGATGTATGGAGAAGGAAGATCACATGGTTGGGCGTATTTTGGTCAAATTAGACCTTATAGAAGGTCTATTATAAAAATTGGATATGGATACAGAATGGAGAAATCGGAAATTTCAACAAAAATTAGAGTGTTGGAGACTCTTTTTGTTGTTGTGTGTTTTGTCATGAAGTTGGGTATCTGAAGAATGATTCTCATCAGGTCATATGAGGTCATCCCTAGTATGAGGGGATCCAAATGAAAGAAAATTTAATTAATAGAAACAAATTTAAGTTATTTTTAGGTTGGTCCTAACCTAAAGTCACAATTAAACATTGTTTTAAGTTTGTATAGGTTCACCCTAACCCAATGAAAAAAAGAGTATAAGTTCCACATCAAAGAAGAATTAGAACATTTTATGTTGAGCACTCAAAAAGTTTGATGAACATGACACTGGTTGGGAGATTTTATAGGCAAGATTGTTAAAGGTGTCTCTTTGAAACTGTGGTTGGGTGAGCATTAGAAGCCTATGTTGGGGTACTTTTCATCCTTTCATCTTCTTGTATGTGGTTGGGTATGTTTTCTCATGCAATCTAAAGAATATGCAACCCTTTTGTTGGAAAATGACTAGTTATGGGGCCCATCAGGTTTATGTCTCAAGAGGTGGATGTTGGGATTTGACCCACAAAGGGAACCTACATTCATTCAAAAGATATGGGTATTGTTTCCTGGTTTACCCATTGAGCTTTGGAATAGCAAGATATTCGAGGGAATAGGAAATACCATTGGTTGACTTGTTGCTTTGGAGGATCGATGTATGGAGAAGGAAGTGTTGAGTTCATTTTTATACCTTCATTTTTCCTTATAAACCATGATTTCATCCATCAAACCTTTCATTTCACCTTATATTTCATCATATTTCTCATCCAAATAGCTATGAAAGGTACAATTAGCATTGTTTATCTTTTGAATTAATTTTTAGAATTTTTGGTATTGACATTGAAAATATCATAGAAATTACGGCATTTGACTAAATCCCATAATTGCTCCTAGGTTCGTGTACTTGCAGGACATCTCGGCAAAATATGAGACTTGGTCCATGATCCTTGATGTACAAGGATGGATGATGAGCTATCAGCTTCGATATCTGAGCATTCCAGGTGTCTGGTCAATGTTGGTCAAACATGGCCACTTCAGCAAAAAAAACCCTATTTTAGCCTTAAATCATGGATAGTTTTAGATTTTCTTGAGATTTGGTCATATTTTATGGATCTGAAGGGGGTATTCGATCTTCCTAGCATATATTATGGATCTGATCATGATCTTTAGGAGATTTATTAGCATTATTAGTTTCAAAACTCTTGTATAAATACTCTAAAGCATAGACTAGTATGACAACCTTTAGGGATGTCAATGAAGTAACTTTGGAATTTGCAATCTTGAGATCAATTCTGCATTTTTTTCTTGATAATGCCTATGATATGATGATGTGAATGTTGTTGGAAGCTCCTTCTTAGCTAAGACAACTCAAGTGTACAAGTGAAGCATTGGAGGGCCCCCTTTGCCAAACTAGTACACTCTTCCTTTATGTTCTTTTCAAGTAATCTTTGATACATGTTCTAGATCAGATCTTGCTATAGATGAGTTTATTCTTTGTTGTAGTTATATGAATTCCATAGTTAAGTAGAATGCTTAATGTTTCTAAGCCTTACTCATGTTGTGAATAATTTCTTGAATAAGAATTCAATGTGTGGTTTGCTTTCAAGCATTAGGATAATCATGAATGCCTTTTGAGTTATTTACGCTTTCAGTACTTTTGATGTAATTGATGATAATTGCTAATGAATGAAAGAAGACAATGAATGCATCTCTTGAATAAGAGTTTTGTCTTTCTAGCATTGATAAGCCTTAGAACTAGTTTGAATATCTCTTGAATGCTTACTGTGGACACTCTTTAGGAAAACAATTGTTGATTACTGTCATGAGATCTATGAATAGGACTTCTGAACAGAATCTTAGTACCTCTTCCATATTCAGCACTTTAGATACTGCTTAGATAAACATTGTTGAGTAATGTCATGAGAAACTATGAACAAGACTTCTGAATAGAAGCTTAGTTTCTCTTTCATATCCAACTCTTTAGATACATTTTCATGCAATAATCAAATCTATCTTAAAGCTCATATATTTTGAGTGCCCATCTAAGTCTTACAAACTCTGGGTTGACAATAAATGCACTCTAATTTACTTGAGTAGATTGGAGCCCAACATTTTGGCATCGTTTCCGGGGATGCGCATTTAAGATAGATTTAGAAGCATTGAAAAAAAAAAAATAGAAAAATAGAAAACAACAAAAACCCTTGCAAAAACATAGAATAGAATTTACTTTTTAGTTATATTTCTTTATGTCTAGAATGAAGGTAGATTTTTGAAACAAAACCCCCAAACACTAATAAAAAACTCCTTAACTACTAATTCCATTTGCAAAACAAATATCTACAAAACATGATGTTAAAAAAATCATTTAGAGAAGGAGGGTATGCCACAACAAGGATCTTCTTAAATCCTAGCCCACAATTTAGAATGATCACTAGGGATGAATCTTCATTTCAAAAGTTAGAAGAAGTACAAAGCATCCATGAAGAGGATCCACAAGAAGAGAAATTAGAAGTTTCTTCTAGTTATCTTTGTGAGAAGGAAAATGAGTCATGGATCACATGCAATGAAGATCAAACATTAGAGCCAGAAATTGAAGAATTTCTAGCATGTATATCACAAGATCCCTTGTGCATTCAAGTTTTTGAACAAGTGCCACAAGAAGAGCTTTGTGATATGACAATTAAGGAGAGCAAAATAGACAAAGATCATTTCAAAATTTGGTTTCAACTAGTCATTAGACTACAACACCACTCCCTTTTTCAACATTCTTTCGCATCAAATCTTTATGATCAACTAACTTTTCATGTCCAAGCATTCATTAAAATATATTTTTCAAACTTGGATGTGAGTTTACTTATGATCTTGTTACACAAATGGATGCATTGGAAATTCTCTTATACTTGAGAGAATGACTTATTTTTCTATAATAGAGTAGGATAGAATAAAATAACTAAATAGGTGGAATAAGTTCACAATAAAACCTCTTTGTTCAAACTTTTATGAATAATTCCTCAAATCATTGTTCAATACTCATTTGGAAGGATTTCATGACAAAATGTAATAAGAACAATCCTATTTTGGGTAACCATATAAGATCATTTTGGAAGAATGTTTTTAAACAAGATATCTCTTGAAATCTAGTTTTTTTAAATCCATTTTGAATTTTTTGGATCAAAGCTCAAAAAGATATGATCAAAACAAAACTAGGGCTCAAGTAAAATTTTGAGGACAGAGTTAGCACAACCTTGACTTGAGGGGTCTAATGGAAACATTTTAACCTGATATTTATAGGGAACCTATCCCTTGCAATCTGGTTTCCAAATAAATTTGAATCACCTCAATCCGACATCATATGCAAACGTTATGCTCAAAATACTAACTGCTTGTCGAAAAATCTGCATGTTGGCAATTCTAGGACTTGACTGTTCATTGACATATTTCACATATCAAAACTTCTTCTTTTAAAACCCTGTTTATATGGAAGATACATATTCAAGTCTATATCAATACACAATTTGAATCATCCCATTTGGAGGTCAAATGAAAAAGTTATGCCACATTTAGTGATTGCTTGTCTTAAAATCAACACACTGAAACTCTGCCTCCTAGGTCTGTTCATCAGACATTTTGTGATATCAAACCAAAGTATTTTAAAAACATGTTTCTACTAGGTATACAAAAATGAATCTATTTTAATCTCCAAGTGGAATTACAACGATCCAATCTTTAATGAAAAAGTTACACTCTAAATAGTGACTGTTGATCTAGAAAAAAATTCACAAGAAGCTCTATCAAACATGGTACTCTTAACCATTTTTAGCATATAATTTTAAATGATTTTAAAAACCTGTTTATACCGGAATTAGCCATATGAATTCACTTTAACTTGGCTTTGAAATCACTCTAATTGGACATAAAACGAAGATTGTGTGAACAAAATACCGCTAGTAAGTCTAGGTTGGCCACCATTCCTCAAAGGGGTAAACAAATGCATTTTCTTTGTATATCATCTTTGGACTTGTTTTCCAAGAATTGCTTACATATTTCTTGGAAGAAGAGAGACTGTACACCTCTCTTTCTCCTTCATCTAATATTGTATTGCAGGCAAGTGTTATGTTTTTGCAGGTCCTAGGAAGATTTAAGGGGTGAACTCCATGGATGAAGGATTTTTCAAAGTCAGTCTTTAAAAATTCATATCTACGAATATGAAGTGAAATATTCAAGTTAAAACAAAGAGAAAATTCACTTGATGTTGAGTTTATCCAAAGAAACTCAAATCTCTTGAAGATTTCTTTCGGTTGTTGACCAACAACACCAACAATCATATAAGATGGATCGAGATAAATGCAAAAGACATGAAACCATTCAAAAGAGGAAGAAGACAAGTTCACTTCCAAGTCACATCCATTTCCAAATAAACCTTTCATATTTCATATTGTTCATGGTTTCATTCATCATCCATATAGTATGCTAAGCTCCATGAAGATCCTTGTTGAAGTCTAGACCTATTACCTATTTATCCATCTACTCCTAGATCATGACTTCACCCTATGCCACTTTCATAAGCTTTCCATACTCCCATACTCCATTATATCTCACTTCCATCCAGAAAAAAGAAAAAGAGAAAGGTCAAAAATAATAAAGGGGTTTGGCTGTGAAAATCCAGGTTCCTGGCACAGTACAAACCCAAATTCATTCTAGAAAACCAAGTTACTTGGCCAGTATGAATTCTAAATAAATGAAAAGAGTTCTACTTCATTTCAATTCATTCTGATTTTTATTAGAAAATATTTTCTTTCTTGCAAAAGAAATCTAAAGACTTGAGGACAAGTGTTAGAATAAGAAAGGGGGAAACAAATGTCTTGTTATCGTTTTCATTTCAAGCATTGTNTAATAAAAATCAGAATGAATTGAAATGAAGTAGAACTCTTTTCAATTCATTCTGATTTTTATTAGAAAATATTTTCTTTCTTGCAAAAGAAATCTAAAGACTTGAGGACAAGTGTTAGAATAAGAAAGGGGGAAACAAATGTCTTGTTATCGTTTTCATTTCAAGCATTGTTATCCTTCTTGTATCAACATAAAGACATTCAAGCATGAAGACACTCAACATGGAAGCTATAATACTCAACCTCAACTTCAACATTCAAAGCTATAAGAGGAGACTTCATGTTTTGATCATCATCTAGAAGGGACCTGTTTTCATCATTATCCATAAGAGACTTGTTACCTATTCAGTCATCATTCAGAATTCCAGAAGTATCATTCAGAAGGGACTTGTTTCAGAAGTATCATCCAAAAGCATCATTCAGAAGGGACCTGTTTTACAAACACCATTTAGAGGGGGATCTGATTAGTAGAAGTTTGAAGACATCATTCATCATCATTGAATCATCATTGGAACCTGACAAGCTACAAAGAAGCAAGAAAGCAAGTTAGTATATTTTCATTTTTAATGCTATAAATTTTGAAAATTCTTCAAAGTAAATAGTGTTAAAGAGTACCTTTTATTTCTACACCTATTTCATCATACATTTAGCTCATATCCTATCTAGATCCATCCACTATCCATTATTCACTATCCAATAACCATTCATTTACTATGTCATTACATACACCTAGCCTCCTCTACTTACATTTGAACTCATAGCATTCTTCTTAACCAAAGTATAAAAAAGAGGGATTCAAGCATTCATAGTGGAAATAGCCCTAAAAATGATGAAATTTTTATGGTGAAGCACCTTAAAATTTCATTAAAAGATGAAGATTATTAAAGTATAAGGGAGAATGACAAATGTTCATCTTTATAATTCAAATATCAACCAAAAATGCAATTGTAGCAGAATGAGGAAGGAAAAGGAATCAATTTTTATACAAGGCAAAAAGGGCATGCAAAACAGTATAAATACTGCATAATCGTATAATACCTGGGCAAAAAAAAAAAAAAAAACGAAAATGGTGGACGGGGGAAAAATTTAGCCACGAAATTTGAAATTTCAGGCAAATATGTGGTACGAATTTGCATGATAAGAGGGAAATCATTCAATTGCATGAAGAATTGTGAACCCAACTTCCAAATTTGATGAGGTTTGTTGCCAGAAGTGTACTGTCGAATGACTGTGTATCTGCAGGAGTGAAATAAGAAATGTACAGGGTTCTAAAAATCATTTGAAATCCGTCCATCACCTATCTCCTTAAAATTCTGAAGAAACCCCTCTTCATTGCCGCTCGTGCAATGTTAAAACACACAGGAAAAATGAAATTTGCCAAATTGAGTCAAATCCAACCGTGATTGATCTTGAATCAGGAGCAATTGTGAGTTTGCATGCCGAATTTGTAAGAATTCTGGTAAAAATCTGAAAACCCCTTTCATTTCACCTTGAATTCCTCTCACATGTTGGTAAATTTGCCACCGGTAACAAAATCCCCAATTTGAAGTCGAATCCGGCCAAGAATGAGTCTGAGTGCTGCTAATTGAAGTCAAATTGAGGAGAAGAGAAGTAATTCCGAGAAATCAGGAGCAAATGTGAGTCTGCATGCCGGATCCCATGAAAATTCTGTTACGTTCTCCAGTTTAAGAATATGTTCAAAATAGAATGCATTGAAGAGGAAATTGGGTAAGATTTGGTCGAATATTGACAAAGGGCATTGTTAATATTCACAAAGAAAAGAGAGCAAACGAAAATTACTGTAAGACTGCCAGTCTACAACAACGTGGAGGGTTTTCAAGTGTTGTTTGGTAAGCTATTATACCATGACATTAAAATTCGTTTTTAACACATTTCATTCGCCAAAAACTCATTCCCGTGAACAAATACCTTCCTTAGCAGAGAAGATCGTGGATTTAACATAGAGACATAGGTGCATTTGTTAAAACAAGGGCAGAAAATCGATTTGAAAGGCACACATTATCAGGTATGTTTTGCACATAAAATTTTACCATTTCCCTCAATTGAATTAGGCAAACTCATGAGAAATTACCAGAATTTAGGGAGCAGGGTGACAAGTTTTCATAATTCTCAGCAAGAAAACATTTCTTCATTTACACAGAATTTGTATTTGTCTCAAATTTGGATATACAGAGGATATGTGTTATCAAATTTTTTAAGATTGAAGGGTTAAATCAAAACAGAGTGGGTATATTTTTGAAATTTTTTACAAAGAGGCACATTCTTTTGATTGAAAAAAAAATAGAGTATATAATGGATGAAGTAGTTTTCTTTGAAAACAATGATAAATGTCAACAGCAGCATGTTTTCATTGGGAAGGAATGACTATTCTCTTGAATAGGAAGAATGTATATATGAAGTTGATGAAAACAATGGACATTTTCTTATTTGAAAGCTATAAATTTAATTGTCCAAAATGATGAATTTTAGAGAGGCAGATTCTTAATTTTCTTGACAGCAAGGATAATTGTCTTTGTTTTATGTTTTTCCTATATTTTTAAGAAAATTCAAAAGAGAAGGATTAAAATAGGGATCAAACTTGGATGATAAAACAGGGTATAGAGATTGAAGCCTCAATTGATAAAAATTACCTCAAGACTTGAACCAACAACCTTTGATGCCTTTATTTAACATCCAGACTGTATTCAGATGCTTGAAGCTAAAAATTGGACAACTTTTCTCCAAAAGTTTGATGGACATAATATAGAAGTTGCATGTTAGTTTGCTTTGAAATTTAAGAAAAACAAAGTCAAAATTGGGGGGATGGAATTTGACATAAATGAGGATGTTATTTCAGAGGCCATAAGATTGCCCAACATTGGAGAGAAATTTTTCAAAATAAAACATTTTCAGGAGAAATCTTGGGTACCATTTGTTATGAGGTCTAGGGTATCATCTATCAGCTGGAAAAATGGAACCCAAAGAAGTTGGCTTGTGCACCCATGGGATGAGTTCGTCTATATCATCCAAAATTATGTAACTTGTGAAACTAGGTATAGCATCATTTACCTTTATCATGTCAAGTTACTACAACATTTGAGGGGATATTGCATGATAAATCTTCCTCATTTTCTTCTCAAGAGTTTAATTAAAATGTCTAAAAAATCTCAAAAGAAAGTATAAGATGTAGAGAAGGGGATTTACCATTGTGGTATCATTAAAATCATTTTGACCCATGAATTGATGAAAAAGGGAATGACTTGGCAACAATTTCTAATTGAGAAAGGATTTCAAAGCAATGTTGTCCAGGAAAATGAAGCAGTAACTAAAATTTCTGATGATGATAAGAATGATGTCATAAACCCAAAGACAACATGCCAAAAACCATCTTTGGGTAGAAGGACTCTTCAGGCAGTATAGGCAGATAGCTCAAGAGGACGATAGCAGGTGAACATGGATGGTAAGCATATCTTTTTGCATGCAGACATGCAAAATCATCTTCCTGGGGGAGATGTTGAGTTCATTTTTATACCTTCATTTTGCCTTATAAACCATGATTTCATCCATCAAACCTTTCATTTCACCTTATATTTCATCATATTTCTCATCCAAATAGCTATGAAAGGTACAATTAGCATTGTTTAGCTTTTGAATTAATTTTTAGAATTTCTGGTATTAAAGTTGAAAATATCACAGAAATTACAGGATTTGACTAAATCCCGTAATTGCTCCTAGGTTCGTGTACTTTCAGGACAACTGGGTGAAATCTGAGACTTGGGCCATGATCCTTGATGCACAAGGATGGATGATGAGCTATCATCTTCGAGATCTGAGCCTTCTAGGTGTCTGGTCAATGTTGGTCAATCAGGGCCACTTCAGCAGAAAATACCCTGTTTTAGCCTTAAATCATGGACAATTTTAGATTTTCTGGAGATTTGGTCATATTTTATGGATCTGAAGGGGGTATTCGACCTTCCTAGCATATATTATGGATCTGATCATGATATTTAGGAGCTTTATTAGCATTATTAGTTTCAAAACTCTTGTATAAATACTCTAAAGCATAGACTAGTATGACAACCTTTGGGGATGTGAATGAAGAAACTTTGGAATTTGCAATCTTGAGATCAGTTCTACATTTTGTTCTTGATAATGCCTATGATATGAGGATGTGAATTCTGTTGGAAGCTCCTTCTTAGCTGAGACAACTCAAGTGTACAAGTGAAGCATTGGAGGGCCCCCTTTGCCAAACTAGTACACTCTTCCTTTATGTTCTTTTCAAGTAATCTTTGATACATGTTCTAGATCAGATCTTGTTGTAAATGAGTTTATTATTTGTTGTAGTTATATGAATTCCATAGTTAAGTAGAATTCTTAATGTTTCTAAGCCTTACTCATGTTGTGAATAATTTCTTGAATAAGAATTCAATGTGTGGTTTGCTTTCAAGCATTAGGATAATCATGAATGCCTTTTGAGTTATTTACGCTTTCAGTACTTTTGGTTTAATTGATGATAATTGCTAATGAATGAAAGAAGACAATGAATGTATCTCTTGAATAAGAGTTTTGTCTTTGTAGCATTGATAAGCCTTAGAACTAGTTTGAATATCTCTTGAATGCTTACCGTGGATACTCTTTAGGAAAACAATTGTTGATTACTGTCATGAGATCTATGAATAGGACTTCTGAATAGAATCTTAGTACCTCTTCCATATTCAACACTTTAGATACTGCCTAGATAAAAATTGTTGAGTAATGTCATGAGAAATTATGAACAAGACTTCTGAATAGAAGCTTAGTTTCTCTTTCATATCCAACTCTTTAGATACATTTTCATGCAATAATCAAATCTATCTATATTTTGAGTGCCCATCTAAGTCTTACAAACTCCGGGTTGGAAATAAATGCACTCTAATTTACTTGAGTAGATTGGAGCCCAACAGGAAGATCGCATGGTTGGGCATATTTTGGTCGAATTAGACCTTATAGAAGGTCTATTATAAAAATTGGATATGGATACAAAATGGAGAAATTGGAAATTCCAACAAAAATTAGAGTGTTGGAGACTCTTTTTTTGTTGTGTGTTTTGTCATCAAGTTGGGTGTCTGAATAATGATCCTCATCAGTCGGCATCTAGAAAGGATTATACACAACTTGACACATTAACTCCAACAACATCTCCAGATAAAAGAGGTATGTATATCTCATACATGTTATTGCACCTTTATAATGTTCCTAGTGGCTTCTCGACTCCAATTGGTTATGAGGCTACTACTAAACATATGGAATTAACAAGTGATGGTCCTCATTCGATGTTTGAGTCCCTAATTGGATCAAAAAGGGTCGAGGGAAGGTCTAGCTCAAAAGAATTATTATAGGAGCTAGTGGAGATCATTTAGAAAAAGATTGTTATGGGGGAATGTAGTGTACCCTCTGTATATATGATATTTGCTTCTAATGATACTAAGTTGGTCCATGTCCAAATGAATAATGTTTTGGTCAAAGAGGCTAAGTCACAATCCCTTCTACCCACAAATGATCCTAAGAAGAAGTCTAAATTTTTTTCCCTAAAGTGCTTATGTCTGTTAAGATCATTAAAATAATTCGAGATGGAGCTAAGGGGGTTGGTGGGGGGACTAGCCATGGACAAGAAAATGCCTTCGACTATTAAAAGGAAAACAAATATATCATTGGCTAAGTGTCAAGCAAGAAAATAAGTAAGAGAGGGTAAACAACTCACCATCAATGGGGTCTTTAGAGCAGGGAAGACCTAAAAATTGGTTACAAAATTATGATTATTTCACTAAATTCCAGAGGGGTTGGGGGTGCCCACAAATAGTTGTCCCTCAAATGAATGTTCTCAATTTACCAACCTAATTTTATGATGCTACAAGAAATTTACCAACCTAACGAAGAGAATTGTGTGCATTTAAACTGTAAAATTCCCACTCAATTATTTTTGGTCTTTTTCTTGGTTTTACTGTGTTGGCCTTTCGTCAAACAATTTGCCACTAAAATGTTTATAGAGTTTGTTATGAATTTACTCATTGCTGGAGAAATTCTATATGAATTCCTGAGTGTGGACTTTTGACAAACACTTGGACTGTAGGATATTTCACACTGTTTGACTACCCAATTTGCATTTATGGTATTTTAGATGGATTCTTGAAGTGTTTTAGATGGTTGGCATAGATTTCGTGTTATCCCTCTGATAACATTGTGACCAGAAAAACCCTAGTAACAAAAGTTCAAATTCGAATATGACCTAACTCAAATATACAGAACATCTAATTCAAACATGGTGCCCTAGATTGAATATATAGAATATATCATTCAAATGATGATGCATGTGTGCCCTAGACTTTTCAGAATGAAAATTTTGAAAAGGACAGAGTGAGGAAAATTTACTGGAATGGAAGTCATTGTTGGTCTAGTTCACTTCTTTTTCGCTCTTTGTCTCTGTGGCTCCTTGCTGGGGTCACCACATCTCTTGTTGGGGTCTCTGTCTACCTTTGTGGATTGGGATGAATGCGAATGGGACGAATGGGGTCGGTCAAGTTCAGGGATCAATGCATGCGAATGGGGTCGACCGAGTTCGAATAGGATGAGTTAGGGTGAATGGGGTTAGGGGTCGGGTTCTGTTTGAATATGCAAAGCGAATGGGGTTAGGCCGGTCAGGTTCTGTTCATTTTGCAATGCGAATTGGGTTAGGGTGCCGATCGGGTTCTCTTTTCACTGTGTGCAATGCGAATGGTGTTACGGTGCGGTCGGGTTCTGTTCGTAACATATATAACATATATAACATATATGTTATATATGTAACATATATAACATATATATAACATATATATGTTTACAATATTTTAATTTTATAAATATTTTTGATATTTTATATAATATATATATTTTTATTTTATAAATATTTTTTTATATTATATGTCATATTTTATATAATATGTTATATGTTATATGAATATATTATATAATATATAGTTTTTGTTCATGATATCAACATGTGCC
>JASDQU010738848.1:147466-159478 GCA_032191745.1 Picea mariana
AAAAAAGAGAACTTTGAAGAGTGAAGTGGGCAAATGTTCCATGTGAACATCACTTGGACATGGCCAATTAGTCGATCCTAAGAAATGGGGAATCTTTGTATCAAGGGTGCACTTTGCATGAACATCGAAAGAGAATTGGGTTAATATTTCCAAACTGGGACATTGTGGTGGACGACAATGTTAGGAAATCTAGAGATGTCATCGGGGGCCTGGGAAGAGTTATCTTTTCTTTTTAATGACTTTCCCACCCTGAAATCTTCCCTGGATACAGATGATGCTTGATCAAATTGGTCTTCATCCACAAACTCATTCCACCTTTGTGACAATCAAAGTACCATTGAGCTTATTCATAATCCAATGAATCATCAGAAGACAAAACACATGGATATTTGGATTCACTAAATTTGGCAACCTCATGCTCAAGGACAACTTGTGCGGATCTTTGTTCCTTTAGTACATCAACAAGTAGATATCTTCACCAAATATTTTCTAGATCCCACCTAAACCCTTGTAACTATATTTTTTAATAATATTATGTACAACCACTATTACCAAGTAACCATCTAACCCCTAAGAACCTATGGCCATTAACCCTTATAATCACTATAATTTATTTCCCCAAACACATTTGACTCATAACCACTACAATTTTTAGAATCCCAAACCCCTAAACCCTTGAAAATTTAACCCTAATCTTTAACCCTTATAACCTGAAACATGTACATTAACTATTACATCTATCCATTATTAGTACTAGTCTATCACCTATGTTAACCCTAATCACTTATAACCTTTATAATTTCTAACTTATAAACCCCAAATAGCTAAAGCCTAACTTATTAACCCTAAGCACCTAATACCTATATCTCACAAACATTAATCCTTATAATACTCAAACCATATAACCACTTTACTCCATAATACTATAACCCTTATCATCCCTAACACCTAACCCTTAATTCTCTCCATACCTAACCCCTATAAACATTAACCCCTAATCCCTATAAAGCACAATTCTAAACTAATGTAACCTTTATCTGACTTGTAACTCCTAATGAGCTTAACTACCATAACCCCTAATACAACATTTCGACATGAAGAGCACTGAAACAACATCCAAGCCTACCATAAAATGGCCCTACAATCTCTAGAATACAAAGTTTATGGCTATGTCAATTTACATAGGTGAAAAGGAATATGTGTCTAGTGACACCAAAATAACAAGAGAATCATTAGTAGAGAATTGTAAATTCATTGTATTAAGAAAACAATTAAGTAGAATGTGTTTGTTGACACAAAGACAAAAGAATCTATGTCAACCAACACACACTAGAGAAATGAGGAACCAAATGCAAAGAATGTTCAAAATAGCACAAGAGAGAGAATTTGTGTTGATTTCCATAGAACATGGAAGGCATGATACAAATAAGAAAACTCTAGAATTCATGTTGACCTACACATTATTGAACAATGAGTTGATAGATGCTAAAAGCTATAACTAGGGCTTCAACAAGGTGATCAATGAGAAACTTGGGAAGAATTAATTCTACATATTCAGAGGGCTATCATGGCAATCAATTAGACTATTAATGACATCAATACCAAAAATTTATTGATACAATGAAACAAGGTGTATAGGTTACAAACATTATGATCTTAGACAAGGATGGAGTACAAAAGTACATATGGAAATAGGAGATCTCTCTCTAACCAATATGTTATTGGATGATGGTTCCATAGTAAACAATATGATGAAGGATACATTGGGAAAGTTAGAGAAATCAAAATTGAGGCCACTAGAGTTGTTGATTGACAATAAAATCCATCAATCGCTTCGACAAGGTGATCAATGAACATTTTATATTGAATTCATTCAATAGATTCCAATGATCACTGCAACATTATCAATTGGATTATTAATGATTTCAATTTCATATGGAAACAGAAGATCTCACTCTACCCAATTTAATAATATTAGATGGTGATTATAGAATAATCATTATGATGGAGACAAAAATATATAGAGAAACCAAAATTGTGACCACCAAGAAGGAGAAATAGTCATTGATGATTAGTGAGCCAACGCAATTGCATTCAAAAAAAGGATAATATTGAATAATTATTGATTTAATAAGCTGCAATAGTGAATGAGGAGTTGGCTATTTCTAGTGAATCCTCTAGAAGAAGCCAAGATGAACTATATGAATGCAAAGGGAAAGGGTAGTATAACTAGATGATTTCTTAGAGAAAACAAATCATTTGATAGTGGATCATTGTAGCATTGGAAGATGGATAATCTAAGTTTTTTGTTGCTATAATATAGAATCAAAACTAATAACTAAACCCAAAGGGAAGAATCCACTCAAGTGAATGATGAGAAGGAAAATTACCCATCACACTTGACCAATGTTACCACTGATAAATGTAAAATTCAATGAAGGTATACCATGACCATACTAACTAAGTTGTTCTTAAATACAGGGAACATATACCCACTCAAAAAATTAATGTAGAAATGAAGAATGAACCTCAACACATCATAATGGGAATTGAGTGGAGGATAGAATTGCTAGCCAAGCAATTAACATATTTAAGAATAGAAAGAATTATTTGCATGGTCCTATAAATATGGAAGCTAACTCGTTGTTCAATAGAGGTGTGGGGGAAGTTATCCACCCCAAAATATGGAAGCTAAGTCTAAGGCCCCGAGGGGACAAATGTTTAATTCTTATTTGGTGGGAATATTCCATTAGAAAAATCGTTTCCTTTCTTAGATGTTATGGTAGATAGTTGACAACATTTAGAAGAATAAAATACAAGGCAATATTGGAAGAGCTCGAGGAAATTTCAAAAATGCCTCAGCTTATCCCCTTAGTGAATAACAATTGACCAAACAATGAAAAATACTAAATTTTGATGAGACATATAAAGTAAAGGGGGGGGAAATAAAAGTTGGGTTCCATTGGCTTAAGACATGTGAGAATCCTACTATGATATTTTTCAAAGATATGGCATCCAAGGAATTTGTGAAGCATATTAAGGCCCTCAAAATAAAAATAAAAAGAGATGGTTGATGATCAATTTCTCACACGAGAATACTTTCCACTCTAGTCTCCGAGGATTCCCTTTTGCACTAACATTTTATGTGATGGTTATTGAAACCCTTAACTAACCCTAAGTTGACTAGTAGGACAGGGATGGACATACATACTATTAAAATAATTTATGTGTCTTTGTGCCTATGGATGGTTTCCATGATGATATGATGATGGAATAAAGTGGGTGTGTGAGTGAAATTTGACATGATGAATTCATGATGATGGAAGAAAGTGGGTGTGTTAGTGAAATTTGAGTCCAAAAACCCTCCCATATAGTTAAGGCATGGAAATAGTATATCCATGACAAATTTTAGTGCATACAAAAACTATTTGAAAAATTTCAACGTTGGCCCCATTCACACATCACTGCTGTCGATGTCTATTCCTAGTACAATTTCCATTTCTTGTTCCTTGTTATGTGTTCCTCATTCCTCGTTCATCGTTCTTCATTCCTTGACCATGGTGTAGTCCCAAAGATCCATTATTTTTGTACAAAATTACATACTAGTGGGATAAAATGTCCCACACAAAGACCAAATTAATATCCACTACATAAGTCTTTTGTCTTTTTTCAAGGACTATGTAACAGATCTCAATTCTAAGAAGATTCAAATAGGACCTAAGAACCTTAAGTTCTTTCCTTAACCATGGGTGACATAACACTATCATTCAATAGTAAAATTATTACGTTTCATTGTTTGGCATCATGTGTACTAAGGGCTTGAGCTACCATATGATGGAAGAATGTGGGTGTGTCAATCAAATTTGATTTTAGAAACCCTCCCATATCGTTAAGGCATGCGAATAGTCTATCCAGGTCACTGTTGCCCCATTCACATGTCACTGTTTCTAGCCTCTGGTATCTTGATGGTGTTGATTAATCAATCAACGAAATGGAGGGATTGTTCATCAAAACTATGATGCATATACATTGTATATACATTAATGTAGAACCTGAAAGCAAAATGAAGAAATACCAACGAAAGACTAAAAACTGCATCAACCAAATTGGGTACCCTGAAAGAAAATTAAGGTTTATGGTTTACATGATGAATTAATGATGGAAGAAAGTGGGTGTGTCACTCAAATTTGAGTCTAGAAACCCTACCATATCATTAATGCATGCCAATAGTCTATCCATGACAAATTTTAGTACATACAGAAACTATTTGAAAAAAATTCAACATTGGCCCCATTCGCAGGTCCCTGTTGCCAGCCTCTAGTATCTTAATGGTGTTGATTAAGCAATGAATGGAATAGACGGATTTTTCATCACATCGATGATGCAGATACATTGTATTCATTTCAAATGATTCTTGGATTCATTTCATATTTGTTTTATCAACTTGAAATTGCAATTTGATACTTTGCAAGCTAGATGGACCTTCAATCAAATACAAATATGAAACTTGGAATCATTAGCATATCTACTAGAACATATGAAAAATAGGGTTTATGGTAATTTCCATGATGAATTTATGATGGAATAAAGTGGGTGTGTCAATCAAATTTGAATCCATAAACCCTCCCATATCGTTAATGTCTGTGAATATTCTATCCATGTCAACTTTCAATGCATACAGATATAGTTTGAAAACATTTCGACGTTGGCCCCATTCACATGTCACTGTTGCTAGCCTCTAGTATCTTGATGGTGTTGATTAAGAAATCAATGAAATAGAGGGATTTTTCATCAAAACTATGATGCAAATACATTGTATATACATTAATGTAGAACCTAAAAGAAAAATGAAGAAAAGACCGACGAAAGAATAAAACTTTCATCAACCAAATTGGGTAATTTGAAAGAAAATTAGGGTTTATGGTTTACATGATGAAGTGATGATGAAAGAAAGTGGGTGTGTCACTCAAATTTGAGTCCAGAAACCCTCCCATATTGTTAATTCATGCCAATAGTCTATCCATGACAAATTTCAGTGCATACATAAACTGTTTGAAAAGATTTCAACGTTGGCCCAATTCCCAGGTCCCTGCTGTCAGTGTCTAGTCCTCGTGAAATTTTCGTTCCTCATTCATCGTCCCTTGACCATGGTGTAGTCCCCAAGGTCCATTATTTTTGTACAAAATTACATACTAATGGCATAAAATTATCGACGAACTTTTTTCGTCGATAGTATAGCAAATTCGTTGCAAGATTATTTACATTCGCCTCTCTTGTGATGATATCAAATGATTATTGGATTCATTTCATATTTGGTTTATCAACTTTAAATCTCAATTTGATACTATGCAATCTACCATGACCTTCAGTCAAATACAAATATGAAACTCAGAATCATTAACATATCTACTAAAACATATGAAAAATAGGGTTTATGGTAATTTCCATGATGAATTGATGATGGCATAAAGTGGGTGTGTTAGTCAAATTTGAGTCCATAAACCCTCCCATATCATTAAGACATGTGAATAGTCTATCCAGGTCAAATTTCAATGCATGCAGATATAGTTTGAAAACATTTCGACATTGGCCCCATTCACATGTCACTGTTTCTAGCCTCTAGTATCTTGATGGTGTTGATTAAGGAATCAACGAAATAGAGGTATTTTTCATCACAACTATGAAATAGATACATTTTACATACATTAATGTAGAACATGAAAGAAAAATGAAGAAAGACCGACGAAAGCCTAAAACTTGTGTCCACCAAATTGGGTACTCTGAAAGAAAATTAGGGTTTATGGTTTACATGATGAATTGATTATGGAAGAACATGGGTGTGTCACTCAAATTTGAGTCCATAAAATCTCCCATATCATTAATGCATGCCAATAGTATATCCATGACAAATTCCAGTGCATACAAAAACTGTTTGAAAAAATTTCAACGTTCGCCCCATTCGCAGGCCCCTATTGCCAGCCTCTAGTATCTTGATGGTGTTGATTAAAATATGAATGAAATATAGGGATTTTTCATCACAAATATGACGTATATACATTGTATATACATTAATGTAGAACTTGAAAGAAAAATGAAGAAAGATCGATGAAAGCCTAAAACTTGCGTCAACCAAATTGGGTATTCTGAAAGAAAATTAGGGTTTATGGTTTACATGATGATGTGATGATGGAATAAAGTGGGTGTGTCACTCAAATTTGAGTCCATAAACCCTCCCATATCGTTAAGGCATGCCAATAGTCTATCCATGACAAATTTTAGTGCATACAGAAACTGTTTGAAAAACATTCAACATTGGCCCCATTCGCAGGTCCATGTTGTCGGTGTCTAGTCCTCGTGCAATTTTCATTCCTCATTCATCATTCCTCGTTCCTTTACCATGGTGTAGTCCCCAAGATCCTGTAGAAAATTACATACTAATGGCATAAAATTATCGATGAACGTTTTTCGTCGATAGTATAGCAAATTCATTGCAAGATTATTTACATTCGTCTCTCTTGCGACGATATCAAATGATGATTGGATTCATTTAATATTTGGTTTATAAAATTGAAACCTCAATTTTATACTTTTCAATATAGATGGACCTTCAGTCAAATACAAATATGAGACTTGGAATCATTAACATATCTACTAGAACATATGAAAAATAGGGTTTATGGTAATTTCAATGATGAATTGATGATGGAAGAAAGTGGGTGTGTCAGTCAAATTTGAGTCTAGAAACCATCCCATATCGTTAAGGCATGTGAATAGTCTATCCATTTCAAATTTCAGTGCATACAAAAACAATTTGAAAACATTTCGATGTTGGCCCCATTCACATGTCATTGTTGCCAGCCTCTAGTATCTTGATGGTGTTGATTAAGAAATCAACGAAACAGAGGGATTTTTCATCACAACTATGATGCATATACATTGTATATACATTAATGTAGAACCTAAAATCAAAATGAAGAAATACCAACAAAAGCCTAAAACTTGCATCAACCAAATTGGGTACTCTAAAAGAAAATTAGGGTTTATGGTTTACATGATGAATTGAAGATGGAAGAAAGTGGGTGTGTCACTCAATCACTCAAATTTGAGTCTAGAAACCCTCCCATATCATTAAGGCATGCCAATGTTCTATCCATGACAAATTTTAGTGCATACATAAACTGTTTGAAAAAAATTCAATGTTGGCCCCATTCGCAAGTCCTTGCTACCAGCCTCTAGTATCTTATTGGTGTTGATTAAGAAATGAACAAAATAGAGGTATTTTTCATCACAATGATGATTCAAATACATTTTATTACATTAATGTAGAAACTGAAAGAAAAATGAAGAAAGATTGATGAAAGCCTAAAACTTGCATCAACCAAATTGGGTACTCTGAAAGCAAATTAGGGTTTATGGTTTACATGATGAAGTGATGATGGAATAAAGTGGGTGTGTCACTCAAATTTGAGTCCAAAAAACCTCCCATATATTTAAGGCATTCCAATAGTCTATCCATGACAAATTTCAGTGCATACATAAACTGTTTGAAAAATTTCAATGTTGGCCCCATTCGCAGGTCCCTGTTGTCGGTGTCTAGTCCTCGTGCAATTTTTGTTCCTCATTCATCGTTACTCATTCCTTGACCATTGTGTAGTCCCCAAGATCCATTATTTTTGTACAAAATTACATACTAATGGCATAAAATTATCGACGAACGTTTTTCGTTGATAGTATAGAAAATTTGTCGCAAGATTATTTACATTCGTCTCTCTTGTGACGATATAAAATGATGCTTGAATTCATTTCATATTTGGTTTATCAAATTGAAATATCAATTTGATACTTTTAAAGCTAGCTAGACCTTCAGTCAAATACAAATATGAAACTTGGAATCATTAACATATCTACTAGAACATATGAAAAATAGGGTTTATGGTAATTTCCATGATGAATTGATGATGGAAGAAAGTGGGTGTGTCAGTCAATTTTGAGTCCAAAAACCCTCCCATATCATTAATTCATGTGAATAGTCTATCCAGGTCAAATTTCAATGCATACAAATACAGTTTGAAAACATTTCGACGTTGGTCCCATTCACATGTCATTGTTGCCCACCTCTCGTATCTTGATGGTGTTGATTAAGAAATCAACAAAATAGAGGTATTATTCATCAAAAATATGATTCATATACATTGTATAGACATTAATGTAGAACCTGAAAGAAAAATGAAGAAAGACCGATGAAAGCCTAAAACTTGTGTCAAGCAAATTGGGTACTCTAAAAGAAAATTAGGGTTTATGGTTTACATGATGAATTGATGATGGAAGAAAGTGGGTGTGTCACTAAAATTTAAGTCCAGAAACCCTTCCATATCATTAAGTCATGCCAATATACTATCCATGAAAAATTTCAGTGCATACAGAAACTGTTTGAAAAAATTTCAACGTTGGCCCCATTTGCAGGTCTCTGTTGCCAACCTCTAGTATCTTGATGGTGTTGATTAAGAAATGAATGAAATAGAAGGATTTTTCATCACAACGATGATGAAGATACATTTTATATACATTAATGTAGAACTTGAAAGAAAAATGAAGAAAGATCGATCAAAACCTAAAACTTGCGTCAACCAAATTGGGTACTCTAAAAAAAAAATTGGGTTTATGGTTTACATGATGAAGTGATGATGGAAGAAAGTGGCTGTGTCACTCAAATTTGAGTCCAAAAAACCCTCCCATATTGTTAAGGCATGCCAATAGTCTATCCATGACAAATTTCAGTGCATACATAAACTATTTGAAAAAATTTCAACGTTGGCCCGATTCGCAGGTCCCTGCTGTCAGTGTCTAGTCCTCATGAAATTTTTGTTCCTCATTCACCGTCCCTTGACCATGGTGTATTCCCCAAGATCCATTATTTTTGTACAAAATTACATAATAATGGCATAAAATTATCGATGAACTTTTTTCGTCGATAGTATAGAAAATTCGTTGCAAGATTATTTATATCCGTCTCTCTTATGACGATATCAAATGATTATTGGATTCATTTCATATTTGGTTTATCAACTTTAAATCTCAATTTGATACTTCGCAAGCTAGCATGACCTTCAGTCAAATACAAATATGAAACTTGGAATCATTAACATATCTACTAAAACATATGAAAAATAGGGTTTATGGTAATTTCCATGATGAATTGATGATGGCATAAAGTGGGTGTGTTAGTCAAATTTGAGTCCAGAAACCCTCCCATATCTTTAAGACATGTGAATAGTCTATCCAGGTCAAATTAAAATGCATGCAGAAATAGTTTGAAAACATTTCGACGTTGGCCCCATTCACATGTCACTGTTTCTAGCCTCTAGTATCTTGATGGTGTTGATTAAGGAATCAACGAAATAGAGGTATTTTTCATCACAGCTATGAAACATATACATTTTATATACATTAATGTAGAACATGAAAGAAAAATGAAGAAAGACCGACGAAAGCCTAAAACTTGTGTCAACCAAATTGGGTACTCTGAAAGAAAATTAGGGTTTATGGTTTACATGATGAATTGATTATGGAAGAAAGTGGGTGTGTCACTCAAATTTGAGTCAAGAAAACCTCCCATATCATTAAGGCATGCCAATATTATATCCATGACAAATTTCAATGCATACAAAAACTGTTTGAAAAAATTTCCACGTTCTCCCCATTCGCAGGTCCCTATTCCCAGACTCTAGTATCTTGATGGTGTTGATTAAGAAATGAATGAAATATAGGGATTTTTCATCACAAAGATGACGTAGATACGTTGTATATACATTAATGTAGAACCTGAAAGCAAAATGAAGAAAGATCGATGAAAGCCTAAAACTTACATCAACCAAATTGGGTACTTTGAAAGAAAATTAGGGTTTATAGTTTACATGATGATGTAATGATGGAATAAAGTGGGCATGTCACTCAAATTTGAGTCCATAAACCCTCCCATATCGTTAAGGCATGCCAATAGTCTATCCATGACAAATTTTAGTGCATACAGAAACTGTTTGAAAAAAATTCAATGTTGGCCCCATTCGCAGTTCCATGTTGTCGATGTCTAGTCCTTGTGCAATTTTCGTTCCTAATTCATCATTCCTCATTCCTTTACCATGGTTTAGTCCCCAAGATCCATTATTTGTGTACAAAATTACATACTAATGGTATAAAATTTTCGACGAACGTTTTTCGTTGATAGTATAGCAAATTCGTTGCAAGATTATTTACATTCATCTCTCTTGCGACGATATCAAATGATGCTTGGATTCATTTAATATTTGGTTTATAAAATTGAAACCTCAATTTTATACTTTGAAATATAGATGGAACTTCAGTCAAATACAAATATGAAACTTGGAATCATTAACATATCTACTAGAACATATGAAAAATAGGGTTTATGGTAATTTCCATGATGAATTGATGATGGAAGAAAGTGGGTGTGTCAGTCAAATTTGAGTCCAGAAACCATCCCATATCGTTAAGGCATGTGAATAGTCTATCCACTTCAAATTTCAATGCATACAGATACAATTTGAAAACATTTCGATGTTGGCCCCATTCACATGTCATTGTTGCCAGCCTCTAGTATCTTGATGGTGTTGATTAAGAAATCAACGAAACAGAGAGATTTTTCATCACAACTATGATGCATATACATTGTATATAGATTAATGTAGAACCTAAAATCAAAATGAAGAAATACCAATGAAAGCCTAAAACTTGTGTCAACCAAATTGGGTATTCTATAAGAAAATTAGGGTTTATGGTTTACATGATGAATTGATGATGGAAGAAAGTGGGTGTGTCACTAAATCACTCAAATTTGAGTCCAAAAACCCTCCCATATCGTTAATTCATGCCAATATTCTATCCATGACAAATTTCAGTGCATACAGAAACTGTTTGAAAAAATTTCAACGTTGGCCCCATTTGCAGGTCCCTGCTGCCAGCCTCTAGTATCTTGATGGTGTTGATTAAGCAATGAACAAAATAGAGGTATTTGTCATCAAAATGATGATGCAGATACATTGTATATACATTAATGTAGAATCTGAAAGAAAAATAAAGAAAGACTGACGAAATCCTAAAACTTGCATCAACCAAATTGGGTACTCTGAAAGAAAATTAGGGTTTATGGTTTACATGATGAAGTGATGATGGAAGAAAGTCGGTGTGTCACTCAAATTTAAGTCCAGAAACCCTCCCATATATTTAATGCATGCCAATAGTCTATCCATTGTCGAGATGCAGATATACCATGTAAATCAACATTTAATTGTCAACCCGGGAAGGTAGACTTAGAGGAACCAGCACAGGAAATGCAGGGTTGAAGAGGGGGTTTAAAGGATGCCAAGCTACTCTCTGAACTGCTAAAAGAAACTCGCTGGAAAGAGCTACTGTACCCTACTTTGCTCTGTACTACTCGGTACTACTCGGTACTAACCGGTACTGTTCTGTATATGCATGTAAAAGATAAACTGAAAACAGCTAAGTTCTTGCTACTTATCACTCCACACAACTCATCAACCATCCTATGAAACTTTCTATTGTAATCAAATGAAACTTCTTTATCTCATGAGATACCCAAACTAGTTCCTGAATGTTAAGCAGTCTAAATGTGAAAACTGAAGAAATGAAATCAATGGTTGAAAAGATAATGCTAAACCCTCTGTTGCAATCAAATGGAATGCTATTTATGTTCTATGAAATCAAAGAGAAATCTAGCAATGTAAAGTGAAATCAAATCTTTGCTGAGAAATTATATTCAAATCTGAAGGTAGATTCTACTGTAAATGCAATGTATCAGTTCTGTTTCCAGCGAAGGGGGCCCTGCCTTCTCTGTCAACAGTCTGTTCTCTAAATCAACACATACGGGCAAATAAATAACTCACAGTTAAAAGGGCAAGAACAAAAATCAGATTACTGGAACTCTCACTATTTTATTGAAAGATGAAAACATTACAATGCTTGGAGATTTCCATT
>JASDQU010738848.1:163054-181113 GCA_032191745.1 Picea mariana
AAGCTCACATGGCCCCTCCCCTCCCCCTCACATCACTCTCAATTGATCCCCAAAACCCAATCTATAAAATATAAAATAATTGAAAGCAACGTCCTATTAAGATTCATGCATAGAAACTACAAAAACAAAAATTAATGAAGGTACATGAAATTATGTGTTTCTAAATGATATTTTTTAGTCTACCATGTACTTTACTATATTGACAACTATTTTCAGGTTTCAAATAATAATTAAACAACATGTAACCTAGGATATAAAAATGTCACATAAAACTTAAAAAAATGTAATTAACCCATGACATTAAAAGTAAATTATTTTAAGAGAATAATTCATACAAATTAAAATACTATATAGTCACATACCTAATCCAACCTCAACATATATGTAATCATCCTTATTCTCTATCTTGATCTTCTTCATCGAACTCGACATCTGTGTCATCATCTGGTTCTAAAATGATGTTGAAAGGATTGATGATATCATCATCGTTATCAATGTCATTTTCAAGAATATTTTCATCGACACCATCATCAGGAATTGCAATATTGTCTCCTACGCCTAGATCATGATCTTCTTTGTCTTCTTCATCTGTCGACACTCCATGATCTTTCAGCTCTATTTGATATTCTGTTGAATCATCTTCTTCATCTTCAATATCATCTTCTTCCTGTAAATGAGTATACTTAATTGGACTTCCTCTTGGATCATATTTAACAACAAATGACCAATCTCTTTCACCTGGAACATTTGAGTAAAAGACATGTTCACATTGGCTTGGAAAAACATAGCGATCATGTCCTCTTTCAAACATCGTTGTTTTAATCATTGGAAATCCATTGGCATGTTGAATAACGGTTCTTTCCTCATCACGTTCATGCATTCGTAACCTATACCATTTGACATCGAACAATACTAATTTGAAGGAATTAAAGTCACACTCAAGTATATCGTTTAAATACCCATAGTATCTATTTTCATATTCTCGGGGATGTCTGTCACTCCTAGAGGAAATATTAGTAACCTGTAATACTGTCGTCATCCCACTATCAGAAGTTTTCCTTTTTTCATCCAATTGTTTGATGCGAAATTTATGACCATTGCACTACATAGCCTTGTGGCATTTCAGCTACAATATGTCATATATGTAAAAGATGCATTGTAAATTAATAAATTAACATATATATATATAACTTTGAAAGTATCTGAAAAAATATAGTACACATGTATTCACATTAGTATAATATAAATAAATGAATAAAATGGGTGAAATTGCTTACCTATCCATCTTTCAAACCATATTCATGATCAATTTCCCTCTGCGTAACATTGGCATCTCTTTTACGATGAGCTTCTCTAACCAATTCAGACAGTTGCTTCCATGATAACCTACCTCCATTATGTTGTTTACATCTTTCAATCCATACATTCATCCAGTCAAGATTGTTTGCAATGTATAAATGCAGCGCATCCAACTCTAGAGCAACTAAATAAAAAAAAAAACATAATTCACCAATATTAAATATTAGCTATAATGTACAATATGCAGGTAATTATAAATATTTATAATTTATGAAATAAATTATATTAATATATTAATGAGTATGATCATATATACACACAAAAAAAACTTTATATGTATTAATAATATAAATTTTCATAATTATTAATATATTACCTCTCATTTTTTTCATTCTACCTTTCCCCAACAAATGCTTCTGATCTTCAAATTTTTTGATGGAGTTCACATCCCAAATGAGATCCACTGCATGCATAGTTGGTGCTGCTAATTTAGGAAGATACTAACTAATATACACCATGGATTGATATACCATATATCCCTCCACCATAGAACCCTCAAGATGTGCTCTTTGTATAGCCAACGCCTTCAATGATTTCAAGTGCCTGTCCATCATCCACATTGACCTTGTGTGAACAGGTCCACAAATTTCAATCTCCTCAACTTGGTGTATGAGGTAGTGTTCTTGTGCATTGAAAAATGTAGGAGGTATTTACTTTTTCATTTCACACATTAGATGAGGAATTTCTCTCTTCCAATACTTTATATCATCTTCATGGATTTATTTCAATGACAGCCATCTACATGAGATCCTGACACAAGAAAATAAAATGTTTCAACATAACATAATATAATATATTACATTACATTACAATTAAAGTGCGTGTCATTAAGTACAACAATAATTTGAAAGAACATTTTACATATAAATCACAACTACGTCTTACCTCATGTATTTTCCAAGATCATATATAACTTGTTTGACGTTGTTGTCAAAGTCATTTAGGAGAGATAGTGATAGAACATACTGTAACAACAAAATGAATCGTTATTTGTTTCGACCAAGGTAGACAAGAAAAAGTAAAAAAAATAAAATATCTATAAGGCCAATATATATAAATATGTATACCAAAATTATTAACTTAATAAAGGTATGCCAATCAAGTGTTTTTACCCCACCAAATTTACCTTTCTTCGTTAAGATATTTTTAATGTTTGAAGAAAAACCCGTGGGAAATTTAATTCTTTGAATTACCTCTTTTACATCATTGCTTTGTTGCTTTGTTAATAACCATGGAAGGTTATTTCGGTCTAGTACTCCATCTGATCTATATGAATATCGGATCACACTTCGCATTGCATGATTGGCTTCCTGAATGTCAATACAAATTTTGACAATTTTTTCTTTGTCCCTCCTACCATCTATGATTCACCATAATGTTTCAGTCACATTCTTCCTGATATGCATTGTATGAAACAAATGAGTTATTTTTAGCTCCTTGTAGTAGGGAAATCTCATGAATTGAGAGGGATAAGATTTCATTCTTCGTGGAAGCCCATTACTAATACCTTCATGATGATTTTGGCCTTCATGAAGCATAAAAGAAATCACAAAAATAATTATCAAATACGGTAAAATAAATTCAATGATTAAAAGAAACATTCAAAACATTACATGATCTATGATACATTATGAAATCGATTACCTTGATGATTTCTATTATATTCCAACCTCCATAGGTGAGGTTTCATTCTTCATGGTTTTAAACCAGTCTCTTGTTTCCCATTGAAAATATGTTTTTCAGTAGTGCGATACCTATGGTTCTTAGGAAGAAGGTGCCTATAGTCATCAAACACCATCTTTCCTAAAATTTTTGAATGATGATACTTCATATTAGGGCCACAAACTGGACATGTAAATTTTCCCTTTGTTTGAAGACCTGCAACAAATGGATTAATGTCAATTATATGATGAGATTATTTTAAAAGTAAACATGCACCATGATAACATTAAAATATTATATAGTATTAAAGAGAAATATTAGAATTCTCATACATACCACAAAAATGTGTTAGTCTAGGGGCATCATGAATTGTCCATAAAAGTATTCCACGGAATTTAAATTTCTTCTCCCCGATTGGTTTACATATGTCATACATTGTGATGCCAGCCCATAACTTTATTAGCTCGTCGATAAGAGGCTCGATATATACATTCATATCTTTAACCTGGTACTTAAATAATTGTTTTAAATTACACATAATTACTAAAGGAATGATATCATGTAATATATATAATTAAATAAATAAACAAAAGATATTATGCAAAAATTGAAACAAATGAAAATGCTAAATTCAAAAAATTAATGTAAACAAATACCTAGAACAATCATTGTCAACATCATGTGCTCTCTCTTTATTGACATCCAAGGAGAAATTATATTGTTGATAAAAAAAATAGGCCACACTGAGTAAATAGACCTAAGCTCTCTGAATGGATTAACATCGTCAGCTGCCAATGAAAGCCTAACATTACGAGGTTCATCCTTGAAATCTGCCCATTTTTCCTCAATTTCCCTAAATGAAGAACCATCAGCAGGCATTCGAAGAACACCATCTCCACTTCTATTATGTGCATGGTAATCCATAAATTGTGCTATGCTTTCACACCTGAACAATCACTTCACACGTGGAATTATGGGAATATGACGAAGAACCTTTCAAGGCACCCTTTTTGTTACTTGATAGGTTTGATATCTACTGATAAGACATTGCGGACATTTAGTTTTCGAAGCATGTTGTCCATAATATATAATATGGTCATTAGGACATGCATCTACAGTTTGATAATCCATTCCAATGTCTTTCATAATGGCATGCAAACCTCGATATGTGCGAGGTAAAATATTTGACGATGGTAACAAAAATTCACCTAACAATCTACAACATAACAAACAACTAATTAATGTAATAATATTAATCATAAAAATTGCATTCTTATTTTACACATTAATTAACACTAAAAACAAATAGAAAAAAATCAACATTTATGTATAATATGAGATGAAACATATTACATACCTTAGTATCTATGTCATACAAGTGTTCGAAAAATTATCCATAACCTTTAAGTTCACTAGAAGCAATGTAGCAGAGAGAAGATTTTCTCTTGATCCTTCATAAAGTCATTTATTTGCCTTTTCTAATTGAGGTTCATCATAAATACCAACATTTTCCCCATCCTCATCTGGCTTCGAAATCAAATCTTGGATCATTTGATTTGTCCCATCATCTTCTTCCATGAGATCCTCATTTTCTTGGTCATGATGATGTTCCTCAGCTTGTACAACATCATTTCTACTAATACTTGGTGCAATATTCTGCAGAAAGTTAGAGGGAAACTCTAACTTTATAATTACAAACAGTCATGCAAAATTAGTGTATACTATAATAAACATTCAAACAATATGTATATGCATATGTATATGTATATGTATATGTATACATATACACACACACACACACACACACACACACACACACACACACATATACATATACATATATATATATATATAATTTTATATAAAATTGACAAAATAAAAAAATATAATGAATATATAGTTAATTACCATGGGACGATATTCATTCAATCCGCCATCAATGTGACCATATTTCCTACAATGTTTTGTAGTTGTTGCTATTAAAATTCTTATGGGACATCTGAGACAACAGTTTTTAGAAGGGAAATAACATCTAACATCACCCTTTTCACCCACTTTACTTTTTTCCCCACCTCTAACAACATTCTGTGACATTCTTCCGCACAAAAATACCCTTTTGGAACCACTGTTGTTATAGCAAGATTTTTGCAACATATTTAAATTGTCAAATATTTATAGTCCAATTTTAGGTCACTATCGTCGCAATTGCAACAAACATGACCTAAAAATATTTATTATTTTTACCTATTTATTTTAGGTTGTTTTCAATGGTCAATTTTAAGGTTAGGTAAGTCATCACTCTTGCGACAGAAAAACTACAGTCGTCACTCTTGCGGCGAACATTGACCATAATAATTTAGTCAAACTACAGTCGTCGCTCTTGCGATGAACATTGACCATAATAATTTAGTCAAACTAAATTCATCATGATAACAATGAATATGGGATGGATTTAGAAAAAATGAACTTTTTCTCTTGTATGTTGCGATGAAAGAGTACTTTCGTCACAAGTGGTCGTCGCAATTTTTTCAATATGTAGTAGTGATTGTTCAAGGAAACTTGCAACTTTGCAGCAATCGTGGAGGTATTGTCCAGGGTGGAGAAAATCATCTCCCCTGTCTGTCTATGTAGATCCATTTGGTTGGCTGGATGCACTTCATTTACATTAAATTAAAAGGTTGACCTCTTGTAATCAGAGATTGCCTTTGTATGAGGCATTTGTGCCTGTAAAAATTCCATGTGCATTCTCCCTTTCTCTATGTCGAAGGCAGAGAGAAACCTATGATGTCTTGTTGATGTTTTCTTCCAGAATTGCGCATAGGTTCTGCTGGTCAGCATCTCATTCTTCTTCATAAACAAGTTATATTTCTCAAAAATACTAAGTCCCGCAGACTCTTGTGAGGGTTTAGTAGTCAATGTGGTATCATTCTGCTTCTTGGATGAAGAAGTAGACATCATTTTCTAACTGCCCAAGGAAAGTGGTGAATTCTCTCCCTCCATTACTGTGGTAAACTAGGTTTCTTCTCCTCCAGACCTGTCAGGTGTATGACTGGTTTTGGGCCTCTTCCTGTAGACCTGGAAGTCTTCTGCAGAGACTTCAGTGACTGAACAAGAAACTTATTTTCTGGGCCTCTTCTCTATTGGTACATGTGGAGTAGTGGGCTGTGAAATACTAGTTGGAGGAGGTTGTTGTTTTGTGTCTAGCGGAGTGTTTTCCTCCCACTATGCCTGGTTCATGAACTTCTCAATGTCTCGTTTGGGCACATGAGCATATGGGGAAATTTTATTCTTTAACCTAGTTTCTGCAATAATCCCACATGGATCATAGTGCCAAGGGAAATTGATATTGAACTTCATCTCCTTCAAAATCGTATTGGCCTCTTCCCCTATCACTCGACTGTTACAGATAAAAGATCCTATCTGTCCCTTGATCCTCAAATGTTGTTTCTTTTTGAAGGCCACAAGGTGAATGTCATCTGAATTTATCATCTGTTGGATATATTCTAGAGCGAATATCCTAACATGTAAAATATTAGGCAACTTATACTTTGGTAATTCGCATACGTAGACCCTAATCTGTGTGTGATCCTGGTAGAGATAGAAATCACTCATTTTGGCTAGGTCTGAGAGATGTAGAATTCTTGGATTTTCTCATTTATCCTCGGTTCTTTTCTCCCACTGAGCATGCTTACCAATAGGTGGTAAAACAAATCAACAAACTACTTAAAACTGAACTCAGATGATTTATTTCTCAGTAATGATGTCCATTCTATAACAAGTTGTGTATTACCATCTTGGTCGAGCTTCTGTAGGGAGAAAGAGAACTTCTCCGATTGGAAAAATATGAAAATGTATGCCAGTATTGAATAATACCAGAACATGCCTTCTATAGACAACTTGAAGAGTTTCTCATGGATGTTGTTGGCCAAGAACTGTCAGTAGTCAAATTGTACAATGGCCTTTTCCTCATTGGAGAAAATGGATAGGAAACCCAGGATGGGCTCATCTACCCACTCATCTGAGTAGCATCCTAAAAGACAAAACATAGAGGAGATAATATGATTTCCTTTAGATGAGAAAATGGATGAACGGTATGGGGGGTTCACTTTGGGTAATTGAGCATTTTCAGGGAGAAACAACTCAAAGATTTGGGCTCTCTGTGGGAAAGAAATATTTTGGTAAATCTTGGTCAGAATATCAATGGAAAAAGGTAAAAGGGAGTCAGCTCTGGGAATCTGCATCATCTAGTCTATTTTTTTCTGGGGAAATGGTGAAAAGGGACTCTCCATATGATGAAACAATGACTCTCTGACTAGGCAGATAGTGTTCCTATCATTTGAGAGCGAACTCGAGGAAATGGTAAATTTGAGGGAAAAGGTACAATGGGAGATTCGAATCCCAGAGTCCAATCTCATCGCTCTAGTCCAAAAAGGTATCTCTGAGCCAGAAGTGCAATTCGAAGAAGTAAAACTCGCACTTCAGATCTACAATTAAATAGTCTTTTTCGGCTAAAGGAATGCGATCCAGATCAAAAGGAGTGGGGAGGAAAGGATTTTCTTCAATCTATGAAGATTTAGATTTGGGTGCCATTGATTTGACAGATACCTGAAAAACAAAAAATACATTAGTTGTGTTGACCAAGTGTTAATGGAGGTCACCGACTGAGAAGAATAGAGGACGGGGGATTCAGCTACATCTGGATCGTGAACAGTGTGACAATGGTGAAAAACAGGATTAAGAGGATGGACAGATTTCCGTTGGGAAATGGATGACGTGTCAGCAGGATAAAGGTCATGGTCGCCTGCATTGATTGGCCAATGGGTATATCGAAGAGGAGGTGGAGGGTGATAAATGGGTAACAGGTGTATGAAGGTGATGTGGAGGGTGGTGAGTGGATGACAAGTGGATGGGAGGTGATGGGCGACAGGTGAGTGGGGGATGGTATGTCAGCAAAGTAGTGGAACACGATGTATAGATGGATATAATGGAGTGTGGCTTTAGAGTGCGGAGGTTGTATGAGCAGGTGGTTTGGAGGTTTACTTGGAGGGGGGAGTAGGTGGTAAATGTTTTAGAGCTAGGGGGATCCGAGTTAACACAAACATGCCACATTATGATGGGGCCCTCCGGTGAATACCACCAAATCAGACCCCCCCTCCCCCCCATTGTTAAAGGTAGAAGGGTCGGGGGGGTCTGATATCCTTTGTCAGCCCTAGATCTGAGCACCCATTTTTTGGCCATTAATCTAAGCACATCCTTTAGCACAAGACACCAAATATGTCATATCATTTAGAAACTTAGGATAACACGCTTTTTATGGGTTTTTTGTTGCTCCCATTCCTTCATTCTCTTACCAAGGGGTCAGAACATAAAATTTTAACTTCAAATCAAAGAATTTAACCAACTTCATGTTTGTTTTATTGAAATGAAGGCAAACTAACCTATGTCCTAATCTATTCACCTAGCAAATTTAACCTAGATTAGACTGTTGGGTTAAAGAATTACTCTAACCTGAGACTATTTGATCAAACTTATTCACTAACCTATCTATCTTGGCTAAGATTAAACTGTTTAGCCAAGTTTTATTCACTAACCTATCATCATAAATTCAAAGGGCTTGACCATGGTTAGACTATATGAATCAAGCCATTCTTATTGCATGGGGTTTTATCATTTTTCTTTTCATACCCTCTTTTATTCTTTTTCTATTTTATTCTTTTTCTTTTTCTTTCTTTGTAAACCATTTGCAGAATGAAATATTATTTACAACAAAAATAAAACTAGAGGAAAATTTTCGAGTCACTAGTTGATCCTATGAAACATAGGGCTATAACATGATCTTCGACTCTTTAGGCTTCGGGTGTTTCAACACCTCGCCTTGGCCTTCCTCCATATATCACGACCCACTAACACATAACCCTTGGGATCTAACGGTCCAGCTTCACTTTAGCTCTCCAAACCTTCATGCTTCAAGAATCTCAAAGTTCAAACTTGCTTCCTCCCAAGCTCACGACATCTGATAGCCCAGTCTTCTTTAGATGATCGAACAACTGAGATTTCACTTCGGGAATCCAGAATTCCAGACTTCCAAAGTTTCAAGTCTCAAATCTTGGTGGGTTCTCTCTCTTGTGTGTACAAAGCATTAAATCTTGTGTACCTTGTCTTGAATCAGTCGAATGTTGATCCTTGCATTGTGATCCAATGACTAGTGTCACTCCTCCTCTTGAGCTTCTGATCTCTCTGACTTAGAAGAGTTTCTAAGTGTTCAAATATTTTGAACCTTTACTCCTCCAATGAGTTCGACTCTTGGATCTCTTTAATACTTATGAAAAGTGTTATCCCTTATGAGATTTGTCCTTAAAAGAATTTTGATGTCCCACACACACCTTGCATTCTCAGGATTCTTGATAGCTCAGATCCGAAGAACTTCTTGAAAAGGAATTCTTCTCACCCTCCTGGCATTCTCATTTGGCTTGGTGCACACCTTGCAACCGATTCTTATGCAAGTTTGAGTTCCTGCAGACGATTGTGCACACCTTGTCGCAGTCAGTTTTCACTCCTTGCAAAGGGAAAGTCTCGTACTATCTCTTCTGAGCTTCAAAAATGAAACAGATCCCATAAATGCACTCCTTATGTTATGTGTGCACACCTTGCACCAGCTCGACAGAAGAGAAACAATTGAAACTTATCCTAACATTCACAGTTCCATCTACTCATAACAAAATTCATTCATTCATTCATGAAAACACAATAACAGGGAATTGTAAACGATGTCCACACCATGCATTGGGTCAATTTTCCTCTATTATATTCAAAAGTGAAAATGGCTACAACTATAATAAAAAAAACAGAGAAAACTCAGAAATCTCCTACTAACTTTCATTTAGCCTCATTTGGGCATACAAAACCTCTATTCATCTTCGAGGGTTCTTAGGGTTCCCCCCGACTATTTTTTTACTCCAAAACCTAACCTAATGACTATCTGAGATCAGTCACATTACAGAGAAGGAGTGGAAACTCCCACTTTGCTCACAATCGTTCAAGCGTGTCAGACTCCTCTAAGTTGGGATAGACTAGAGGATAGGGTTTCAATAGGATCATAAGTGATCCAAGAAATAGAAGAACATATGCAATCGATAAGGAAAAGGATTAAAGAAGCACAAGATTGACAGAAGAGATACATGGATGCTCATCGCATTGACCATAATTATGAGGTTGGTGATAAAGTTTTATTGTGGGTGAAATTGCATAAGAGTTCGATCAAGTTTGGAAAGGGTGCTAAACTCTCTCCTAGGTTTGTGGGACCTTTTGAAGTTGTGAAAAATAAAGGACTCATGGCTTAGTAATTAGTCTTGCCTAATTATTTGAGGCATATGCACGATGTCTTTCATGTTTCAGTTGTATGTCATTGCATTTCATATCCTTCATAAGTTATTGAGATGATTTATTTGTAGGTATCAGACGAGGGGGCTCTCATATCATAGACGACCCACATACCATGCCATTGCACTCGACATCTATGACATTGAACAGTCGATCAGGTCAAGGTCCAGCGAGACAATTATAGTCCACACTCAACTACATGGGAGAACACATATGAGATGCATCAACAATTTCCTTATTTTTTTGATAGATTGGATATATAGAGTTGTGTCAGATACATTTATTACATTCATTATTATACTGTACAAACTTCGGGGCAAAGTTTAAAAAAAGAGGGGGTGTATGTAACATCTAGTTCCACTGACCACATTTGATACTGACTTATTCTTTGAGGACACTTGTGAGCAAGTGATCCGATTATGATACGTTATTATTATTCCTTGATTATGAGTTATATTATGATGTCATTTTCAGTATATGTTAATTTCTAGATGTATATATATTGACAAGTATTATTGATGATTTCTCCTCAGTGTGTTGGATACATGATAGGTTGTGGATGTTGAAGGCATCAATGGAATTCCTTGGACTCCATATTGAGTCAGGGAGTGGACTTGTATTTGTTTTGAGTATTTGATTTACATGCATGTGATTTATATGATGATTTTAGTATCAATATTATGCAGATGGATTATTGACATTTCCCTTGTTAGTGGATGTAGTCTTGGTGACGCTTACTAATCAGACTCACATAAGGAGTAAAGGGGTCATGCAAAAAAACTATATGAATGAGGGAGAGGTGTGGAAACATCCCTATCATAGCCTACTAGCACTCTCGTCATGACCTAAACAAAGGTTAATGATTACCTCGTTCTGAGAGGTACACAATGTCGTGAGGGTAGACTGATACAATCACTCACGAAGAATTCTAAGGGGCGTGAAATAAGGTAGAATCCGTATTCCTTAGACAATCATTAGTCTCTCACAAGGTTGACCAAGTGGAGTGTTGACTCCAAGTGTCGAACAAAATTCCAAACTAGTTAAAGGCGTGATCCAAAAAGGATCGAGAGAAGGCTAAGAATAACTCAGAACTCATAGAAGCAACTCAAAACGATCAGAATGGCTCCAATAGAAAGAGAAAGGGAAAACATTCAAAGTTCCCAAAAATCAGTAAAAATGGCATGATCGTGAAGAGCACGTCGCAAACGGCTCATCAAACAAAGTTACAGTTTGAAAGATATTCACGGTCAAAGTTGTGGTCAAACAGGGCCAGTCATCAGGGGACACATCATCATCCGTACTGCTAACATTAGCATGATGTCAAAAGATGACATGGAAGGGTGATGTCATTGTATGGGATGTTGATGTCATCATGCCACGTGGTAGCACCAGAGGCTTCCATATGTCACCCGCCAATGGATTTTTCAGAGGTCCATATCGACCAATAGAAAAGTGCCAAGTGGCACCCCCAGGAGATGCCACATGGCACCACCTAGGGAGTTCCATGTGTCAGTACGAAAATGATAGAGAAACCATGTCCGCATATAGGTTGTAGTATCATCAGGTACCACATGGCCCAATCATCGGGTGACACATGGCATCCCCAATGTTGGCCCGTGAATGAATTTAGTTTTAAAAAAAATAGCGGGTCCGCCAAATCTGGCGGACCATGCCAATTGTAAATAATCATTGGAGGAACTTCTAGTGGATCACTAAACTTAGTGGAGGATGGAAACAATACAATATATATATATATATATATATATATTTATAACCAACTACCAAAATGGAGTCGGATAGGTTCGACCCCGAAACCTCCACCTAGTCCAACGCTTCCATAACTCCACCCTAACCAATGCGCCTATCGGTGTTGCTTGGTATATCCGTCGATTATACTATTTAAAAAGAGAAAATCTTCCCAGATCCAAGGAAGAGAGGTGCAAACGTACTGTACGATCGTGGGCATGGATTTTGAGACAGTACTGTCATAATTGCAGTTGCAGAGGGCACACAAATCGAGACAGAATTCCTCTTGGGCCTGGGAGTGCCAAAGTTGGATCGAAGTGGGGAGACAATTACTTTTGGGTAATTTGGCACCACGAATCCAGTGGTGATTTTTTTTTTCTGATCTGAGCATTATTTCTATAGCTTGATTTTAGAATGAGGTATATTCATGTATTTGCCAAATTATTTTGCTGAGTTAATCAAAGAGCCTACCCATTTGAGAGCAGGACCCATAGACGTAGTCCACCAGGGATGAACTTTGTTATCAATTTTTTGTGTTTAGATCTTATTCTTATGTCTCTTCATTTTTAATGTTTCCCTTCTTTAATGGTGCACTTTAATTTATGCTCATTTAATACAATTCTTTATAAGTCATGATTAAAAGATCTTGGATCATGTTGGTATCAAAGAAATCATATTTGACTTGAATTATTGAGTGTGAATGATTACTAGGGCCAAGCATAAGCAAGGTGAAGGAAATCTAAATACTTTCAATACTGAAGTTGGTCATGTATCAAGAAGGAAGAAATTGTCAGAAGAGGACAAGCGTGATGAACAAGAGAAAAAATTTCACATGGCCATTTATCACATGTCAGAAATGGTCAATCGAATGTATGGATATTACGAGAAGAGGATGAAGAAGAAAGAAAATAAAAAGGAAGCACATGCAGATGATGATGCTTTTGTAAACCAAGGGACTAGAGGAGATCCTCCTGAGCCTCGCTCTTCACCTTTGAGTTCTAGTTCTTCTTCCTCTGAGAATTCTGATCATTCTCATCATTCTATCCATAAAGCCTCTTTTAAGAAACCATTATTAAAGCTTGATGTAAAATTTTCTTTACCTGTGTTTAATGGAGATGTTAATCTTGAAAATCTAGATAATTGGATCCAACAGGTTGAAGTGTATTGTCGTGTCCATCATATTGATGAAGAGGAAGTTAAGGTGCAACTGACTTCTCTTCGGTTGGAAGGCACCGCTCTCATATGGTGGGAGAGAAAGCTTCAGGACATAAGTAAGCGTGGTAATATTCTTTCCTCATGGTCGGAATTTAAATCAACGATAAGGAAGCAATTTTATCCATTAGGATATTTACATAAATCAATGATGGAATGAAAAACCTTAAGGAAAAGTAAAGGACAAATTGTACAAAGTTTCACAGAACAATTTAGGAAGAAATCTCTTGCATTGAACATTCCTTTGGATTCTTATGAGATTTTAATGAAGTATATTGGCACACCTCACAGTTATATTCGAAATACTTTTCTCTTGTTTAACCCCACTAGTCTTGGTGAAGTTTGAATGCAAGCCACTCACCTTGAGAATGGGGGAAAGCATGTTCAAGAAGATCCCATAAATAAATCTTCCAATTTCCCACAGAAGAGTTTTAAGAAGTTTAAAAGGAAGGACAAGAAGACCGCTACTGTGACGAGAGAAGGAGACAACCATCTTGCACTCATTGTAATAAGAGCCATCATGATGAAGAACATTGTTGGAAAATACATCCAGAAAAGAAACTGAAATAGTTCGGTGGAAAGGGGAAGACAAAGACTGTTGCTACAGTACAACAAGATCTTGGTTCTAATTTAGGAGATGAAGGAAAGATCACAATGATTGGAGTACAAGGTAAAAAAATTTTTCATGCTAATTCTAGTTCCAATGATGAATCTCATGTTGATGAACGAAAGAGGAATGAGTTATTTCACATAAGAGTTGTATCTAAACATACTAAGATAGATACATTATTTGATCTAGGTTCCCAAGTAAACTTAATATCTGAAGCACTTGTCAATAAATTGGGTCTTGAAACGAAACTACATCCAAAACCTTATCCTCTTGGTTAGGTATGTGACAAAGAAAAACTTACTGTCACCAAACAATGTAGGATTAGATTTGTTGTTGCTTCAAAATTGATTGATGAAGTTGATTTGGATATTGTACCACTTTATATATGTGCCATAGTGTTGTGAAGTCCTTATCTTTATGATATAAAATAAGTCTTCTTTCGACATGAGAACAAATACCACCTCACTAAGGGGGGAGTGGAATATATTGTTAGATCTCACAGCATGAGGGTAAATACAACACTTGTTAGTGCAGGGAAAATGAAAAGACTCATAAACACTAAGAAGAGATATGTACTCATGGTCATCAGAGAGAAAGATGTCAGGACATCCAACGCTTTCCAAGGGTGTGATCCATCTCATAAAAAAGAATTAATTGATATTGTTTCTAATTATGATGATATTTTTCAGGAACCAGATGGATTACCTCCTAAGAGGGAAATCCAGCATGAGATACATATTAAGTAGGATTATCCTCTTCCTAATGTGGGCATGTACATGATGTCAGTTGTGGAGATGACAGAGATCAAGAAGAAGGTACATGGCTTATTAGATCAAGGGGTCATCAAGACTAGTTCATATCCTCATGGTTCTCTGATCATGATGGTGCCAAAGAAAGATGGCACATGGTGAATGTGTGTCGATTACGGAGGCCTTGAATAAAATAATGGTGAAAAAATGATACCCTCTTCCTCGCATAGTTGATTTACTTGATCAATTGAAGAATGTTGTCTATTTGACTAAGTTGGATTTGTGTAGTGGATATCATCAAATCAGAGTCGCAGAACATGAAGCATGGAAAACTGCCTTTAAAACCAAAGAGGGATTGTTTGAATGGTTGGTTATGCCATTTGGGCTTTGTAATGCTTTGATAACTTTCATGTGCGTGATGAATGATGTATTCAAGCCTTTCATAGATGAATTTGGGATTGTATATTTAGATGACATTTTTGTTTTTAACGGGACATGGGATGAGCATCTGAGGCATGTAAAGAAAGTATTGGATACTTTGAAAAGGGAAAAATTGTATGTAAAATTGTCTAAATGTGAATTTTGCAAGACTGCACTTGTATACTTAGGTCATATTGTAGGAGGAGGAGAATTGAAAATTGACCCTTCCAAAGTAGATGTAATTGTAAATTGGCCTGAGCCAAAAAGTGTAACTGAAGTTCAAATATTCTTAGGTGCAGTCCAATATTGGAGGAGATTCATTCCCAACTTCTCCTTCATAGAATATCCTCTGCATGCCTTAACCATTATGAAGAACACTTTTCAGTGGGAAGGAAAGCAACACAAATATTTCGACACTTTGAAGGGAAAGATCAGTACCACACCGGTATTAGCACTACCGAATCTTCAACAACCTTTTGAGATCGAGACAGATGCTAGCGGATACGCCATGGGTTTAGTACTAATGAAATATCGTAAGCCTATATGTTACCACTCTGAAACCTTTAACCAAGTTGTTGTTAACTATAGTACATATGATAAAGAGTTGTATGCATTAGTATAGAGTGTAAAGAAATGGAAGCACTACTTATTAGGGAAGGAAACCATTATACATACAGATCACCAACCCTTACAATATCTTCAAGCACAGACCGAATTGCAACAATCTCGACACTATAGGTGGATGGGTTTTCTACAAAAGTTCCACGTGGTAATAAAGTACAAAAAGGGTACAAGTAACAAGGTAGTTGATATGATTTCTAGACATCCTATTGTTGCTTATATTATTTTGAAGAATGCTTCTTTATCTCATGATATCTATATAGAACAATATGCCATCAATGAATATTTTAAAGAAGTATATACGAAGCTAAACCTTGGTGCATAGGTAGAGAACTATTGTCTACAGGGAAAATTACTTTACCATCTTGGAAAGCTATGTATTCCTACAAGTGAACAACTCCATGTAATACAAGAAGCTTATACTTCTCTTGTGTCTGGTCATTTTGGGGTAGGAAAAACTATGGCTCATTTGCAGAGGTTTTGTTACTAGCCTCAAATGAAAGAAATTGTAACTAAATATGTAAAGGTGTGTGCGATGTGTTCTACTTGTAAGCCCACTAATAGAAAACTGGGGCTATACTCACAAATTCATGTTCCATCCCATCCATGGGAAAGTATATCCATGGATTTTGTAAGGGGTTTACCCATGATGAAAGGGGGTCATCATTATTTGTTTGTTGTAGTGGATGGGTTCAACAAGATGTGTATCTTGATGCCTTGTGAAAAGAAAATAACTGTTGAGCATACTACTGATCTCTTCTTTCAACATGTTTGGGTTCAATTTGGATTACCCACATCTATCGTCTCCGAACAAGATACTCTATTCCTTGGGGACTTTGGACTAGCTTGTGGAGAATTATGGCCACCAAATTGAAGAGGAGCATTGCTTTCCATCCACATACCGACAGACAAATAGAGGTGGCAAACCGAACAATGGTACTTTTTCTTCGAGGCTACTACAACAAGCATCCCAAGGTATGGGATGAACATATACCCTATGTACATCATGTGTACAACCGATATTTACATTCATCCACTTAGATTTCACCTTTTGAGACATGTTTTGGGTACCTACCAAAGGTTCCTTTGGACTTGATGTACGCGAGAGATGTCGATGTAAATGAAGAACGACCAGAGGACAACACCTGCAAGTTCATCCATAGGATTTAGCAGATACACTAGGCATTCAAAGAACAATTGGAGAAAATTCAAGAAAAATATAAGGGTTGGCATGACAAGCACAAGGTTTACCATCAGTTCCAAGTTGGAGACCAGGTATGGCTTCACATCAACAAGGAGAGATTGAAGGGTGAAGGAAAGAAACTCAAGCCAATTTTTTATGTCCCTTCAATATCTTAGAGAAAAGTAGTACTAATGTTTTTAGTCTGGATGTTCCACCTTATATGAAGATTTACTCAGTTGTGAATGTTGAGAACTTGAAACTCTTTGAGCCTCCCATGATCATGGATCAAGATGAGGAAGTTTCAATACCATCAGTTGATGAGTTTGCATCTAAGTACTTGGATGAGCTATAGAAAGATATCATCATGGATAGGAGGATAAGGAATTGACCCAGATGTGATGTTGATTATCTTCGAGTAGTTTTAAAAGGCAACCATCTAAGCAAGGTAAAGTGGATTTAGAAGGAAAAAGTGAGGGGACTCTTCCCTCACTTACCAATTGATTGATGAAAGATTTTGGTGGTCACAAAAACTCTTAGTGGGAAGGTGTGATCCAAAAAGGATCCAGATAAGGCTAAGAATAGCTCAGAACTCACAGAGGCAACTCAGAACACTCAACATGGCTCCAACAGACAGAGAAAGAGAAAAAATTAAAAGTTACCAAAACTCAGTGAAAATGTATTGATCGTGAAGAGTGTGTCGCAATATTTATAACGACGTAAACAAATCGTTAAACAGAGTTACAGTCTGAAATATATTCACAGTCAAAGTTGTGGTCAAACAAGGCCACTCAACATGGGACATATCATCATCCATACTACTGATGTCAGTAGCTAACATTGTAGGGTGATGTCATCATACAGGATGTTGACGTCAACATGCAACGTGGAAGCACTAGAGGCTACCACATGTCACCCTCCAATGGAATTTTCAAAGGTCCATATGGAACAATATAAAAGTGCCACGTGGCACCCCAAAGAGAAACCAAGTGGCACCACCCAAGGATTCCACGTGTTAGTATGACAATGACAAAGAAGCCATGTCAACATATAGGTGGAAATATCAGTGGGCACCACATGGCATCCTAGGAATGCCCAATGTTTTCCCGTAAACGAATTT
>JASDQU010738848.1:197702-209464 GCA_032191745.1 Picea mariana
CATTGGAAACATGACTTCACGTAGTATTCTGGTTTATTTAATAGTTAGGGTAGATTTAGGAATAGGTTTTCTTGTAGTTTTATTTCTCACTATTTCTCTTTGTAATAATGCAGTCATGCACGCAAGTGGGCGCACCACGAGAACCATAATACGACTGTTGTTAGGGAAGTCCCCTTGATCTTTTTTCTCTTTACTTCTAGTTGAACGTTTATTTTCAAAAACGCAGTATCGTCATGCAAATCTTAAATGGAAAGTAAAGAGATAAATGAATCTAAATCAACCCTGACCCAAGATACCATGAGTAGGACTGCTTTCCCATCATTCAGGATTTTCCTACTTTCTTTTAGTTTCCCAGGGGATTGTTGCATGAGGTTTTCAGATGCACCTTTTGTGCATATTTGTTTTTTTTTTGTTCTTTGGATTTCTTTGCTTTCCAATTTTTTCTTCGCCGGTGTGTTTTGATTTCTCCCTTATGCTTACCAGTTTTTTCTTTTGGAAATACACATACCTGCATTACTGAGCTATTCAGATAAAGAAAATAGAAAATTCCTTTGCTAAAATAACTCCTAAGAAAATTGTATGAACATCAATGGTATATTTATGAAATGTATATCTGTTTTGGCAAAAAGTCTCTTGTTTGAAAGAAGTTGACTGATTTCGATCTCTGAGTAAAGCTTGTCATGATCATCTATTATATTTTTACGCTGTCCCTATTCCTTAAGGGAATGACTTAGAAGATGTCTCTCTGCCTTAGGAAGTTGTTTTTGTAAATAAAACATCTCTGGATCTAAATAAAGGACAGTCCTAAAAAATTCTGATGAGGTCTAAAAAAAAATATGAAGAATCATGATTTTCAGCATCACCCCGCTCAAATATATATCTATGAAAATACAAAACAAAATAAATTATGAATAAGAGCTGTGGGAATTGCTTGTAAACCCACCGGGATACTGAACAGGTTTGCTGGCAGTGGTTAAATGCATGCATGGCGCCAAGACAACTTCGCCGGGGTACTGAACAGGCCCGCTGGCAGCGAAGCAATGTTGGGTATATGAAAATTTGCAAAAAAGAAACCTTTTTAATGTCCTTTATTCTGATCCAGAACTTCTTGGAAGGATACAGATGTCAGAGTGGGATAAATGGCAACCTTGTCGAGGCTATGGATGCCTGCTGGCAGCAATGGCTATGCCAACAGTATTGAATATTTTATCTTTAATATTGTGACTTGCTGATCTTAAGACTGTTATCAGTTTTCATCTTTTGAAACACTGCTATAATAGTTGGTTAATGATGATGCTTATACTATTTTCTGGTTGTTGTTTTTGAGTTGAAATTATCTTTGTTGTCCTAATCTGAATTTGTTTCTTTTGACAGAGATAACTGCTTCTACTAGTGTGTCGTCATTGTTGGCAGCCAAATCACATTTTTCCATTGTCTTGTAAGCTGCCTACACTAATGTTTTGCAAACATCGATTTTTCATCGCAATTTTCAAATGAACGACACTTTTATTCTTTGCGCCTTTTTACACACTTATTTTCGTTTTTTTTTTCACGACTGTAAGCATGAAAACATTGGTCTTTCGAAGCCGCATTAGAATCACTATTTGAACTATCAGTATGCCTATTGCACTTACATTTCATCGCTATGCAGTTTGCAAAATCCCTTTCGATCTGTACTCATTGGACATTCTTGGGTTGATTTTGTGACTTTGACTCGCTAAGTTTGTGATGCATTGGCATTTGGGTTTATGTGTTTTGATCTACTTGATCATTGGTTTCATGAAAATATGTCGATGTTATGATTAAACCCTTGATATATCTCATTTGGTATGAAACCCATTTTCAAACATATCAACACATTGGTTAAACTATTGATATCAGTTGATACATTGGTGCATGGTTAAATATTTGATTTTGGTTTCAAATTGAATAATTGATGGTTTAAAACTTTGGCACAACGTTGATTGTGCGTTGGTTTATACACTTACCATTTGATTCATTAGTCAGCCAAGTGATATGACTGTTGAACTATGCTATAATGGGTTGAACACCTATGAAAACTGGTGGTTGTACTAAGAGTAATGATTGTTCTACATGGGCCGAAATAACTCCACTACCCTCGCACACTTTGGCATTAACGCCTGCCTCCTTACTAGGTTACCCCTGTTGATTTTTGGGTAAATTTCTGAGTTTTGAGTACTGCGTATACCTTGTCCAAACCCTACCCAAACCCCTGTCCACTATATGTTCTCTCCTGGCTCTTGAAGGGTGAATTGAACCCCCATGGTGTTCAGAGTTAGTTTTGCTTTCATTTTTGCCAGAGAAGACTGCTTAAGACTGCCCCTGTAATTGCCCCCAGAGTCATGTTTTTGCATGAGCGATTATGGGAAAACGGTTTTGAGTTAGATCAAACCATTGAAAACCCAGAACCGTTTTTAGCCCCTTTACCTTCATCACGAGCGGTTTCACCAGAAATTGGTTTTTTACAGAGTTCTAGCTCGTGTTTTAGAGGTCATTTCTCAGATCTCCTCAATGGATGAAGGGAACGTTTTGGTCTGTGTGTATTTGCTGAAATGTTTTCCCCAGACCTGGGCCACAACAACCCTCTCACTCGTTCAGTCATGTGTCTTTGCATCCTGTTGAACCCTTGATCAATTCAAAGGGTATTCAACTAGTCTACTAGCATTTTTTTACATCTATAGGACAAGGAACTGTGCAGGCTTATCACTTAAATCTCAGGAGCTTACTGCTATATTCTTAGCAGTGAGGGTGTACTGCAGTCTTGTTTTGGAATATAATATACACACACTGCTTGATTCTGTAACATTAGCCACCACTTTGTGGGTGATTTACATGATACGTTTCAAGTTGAATGTAACACATGACGAAGATTTGGATAGTTCTCAATATATTATGTGGCGATTTCATGTGCTACACTTGCACTTTTTGTCCATCCAACGACATCCCATAATATTGTAAACAAGGTACTTTGGAAGCCACCAAGGCAGCTGAACTTCAGAGGTGTATGGTACCCTTGTTTCGACAAATCAGGCGCTGCCTGAACAGTTCACACTTCCAGGTAGCTGAGTGCGCCTTGTTTCTATGGAACAATGATTATATTATAAATCTGATTTCACAACACCGATATGAAATATTGTCATTGATTTTCCCTGCTTTGGAGAAAAATGTAAGAAACCACTGGAGTATGCTTGTGAACAATTTGACTTGGAATGTGAGAAAGATGTTGTTGGATATGGACTAAGAGCTTTTTCAAAGAATGCCAGCGTAGGTTCCATGAAGAGGAAACAAAGGCAATACGCACACAAGAAAAGCATGGAATGACATGGCAATGTTTGGAAGAAGTTGCTGCTTCAAAAGATTTGTCTTGCAGGTAAGTTTCTCCTGAGGAGGTCTTTTGGTAGAAAACTACAAATTGAAACAGAGTTTTGGGCCTTTTATGTTTACCTTGAAGTTGTTGCAGTTTTTCCACAGGCTCACGTGATGCAAAATACAAAGATTGTTGAACCATTCACATCCCATTATATGCTTGCATTGGGTATTGCAAGGTTTTTCAGTTGTGCACATTGGGTCCTCCAGGTTTTGGATTGTTGTGGCTACTTGCTGACTGCTTTGGGCCATGGATTGTGGCCATCCATGTTACTTTTGGCAAAAATTGTTCAGACTTTTATATTGGAAGACCTCTCTTTTAAAGTGTTGTAGGTGGGAAATTAGTGTTGCGGCTTTCTTTAGGAGTGGTGTGATTTCAATCTAATTGTCCTGCTGAAGCTGCTATGGAACTAGTGTATGCTTTGGATCCAGTGACAAGATTTTTTATCTTTAATTCCCTACAATCAATTCTAGATAGATTTATTGATATGCAAAATAGATGGATGTAGGAGTTTTACCTCTATATGGATGGATTTTGTATATGAGTTGAATTCGTACCAAAGATTTATTTGATATTCGTTTATAGTCTGTTTTGATTGAAATAGATTCAATTATGATTTTGTTTGTTCTAAATTAGCATAGAAGTTTTGGTTTGTTGTGATTTAAATGATTTGGTTTGTTTTTAATTAGTAATCAAATATTTTTTTTAATAATTTGAATATATTTATGTTAGTTTTAATAGATTTAAAACAGTTATGTTCTCAAATTAGAACATCTACAGAATCAGAGGATTCTGTAGCTAGTCTATAGAATTAGATTTTTATTGTTTTATTAATAAAATATCCCTCTAGCTTGTCCATTTCTGACCTGTTTCAAGTAAATTCGAATTGCATGGGACATGCTGGATAGATCAAGAGATATTTGGGTGTTTTAGTTTTATTGTAGTTTCCTAGTTTAGTTAAACTTGGGATATCTTCCCAAATTTATGTAAACAGTTTGATAACTTCCACAGGGAGGTTTTACCCTGTGGAAAAACTTATAAATACTTATTATTTTTGTAATAAGGGGCAGACTCACTTGTGGGAGAACCAGGTTATGGATTCCTAATACAAACTGAGATAGAAGTTGATGTTCTGCTACAACTTTCGCTTTCATAATATCAATCTTTTGTTTCATGTTTATGCATATCAATTTGCATTTGATTAGTGACTACTTTAGCTATCATGGTCTTTTGCAGAATGATATGAATTAATTAATATGATCCATGTTTGATTTCTTTCAACATTTAAAAACACAGCAATTACTTGGTTTAGTTTATGAATGACAGATTTCTCTTCTTCATCAATTGAATTATTTAGTATAAGTCTTTGCATACAGATTTATCTAATTGCGGAGATGTGTAAATCATATGATTGTTGTGATTTTTATGTCTTGTTTGTCCTGTAAACACACTTGAAGAGCACTGCAGCTATCGTTTATGAGAAGCTCCTGGATAATTCAGTGCGGGTTTCCTCCCTCCGATCAGCTAAAACAGTCATCATACATAGGGAAAATCTGGAGCATTTCTCCAGGTTAGTTTGTGATTTATTTTCGTTAATTTCTTTTAGTATTTTAGTTAGATATATTTGTATCTTAGATTAGTGATTTAGTTTAGTTAGTTTTGTTTTATTTCTTGTTCATAAAATCATAAAATCAACAAAAAACATCTTTCTCTGTCTTAGGGCAGAATATACATGAGTTTTTTCAGGTTTTATTTAAATCTGTAAATTGTCAATATTGTACATTTTGTGAATAAGTTATATTTCAGTTAGTAGTTAGATAGTTTATTAGTTAGAGTTAGTATATTAGTAGTTAGTAGATTATATATATATAGAATAGTTAGATTAGTTTAGTTTGTTTTAATAATTAGTTTTAGTTTAGTTTGTTTAATAGTTAGTTTTAGTTAGATTAGTTTATTAGTTTGTTTTATTTTGTTTTTAGTTAGTTTAGTTAGTTTAGAATAGTTTTTCTTTTTGTTTTCTTAGGACCTTAGATCGGCTAACGGAGACGCTAAACCCGTCAGGGTGGTTCATCCCAAACGGTTTGGGTTATTAGACAACCCCGGACCAGTTCCACTCTCCCAGTTGACGGATGCTCAATTTTTCCCATCAACACTTTTCAATGAAGAGTCTCAGATGGAACAGAGAGAGTCACCATTGCTTTCTGATTCTGTTGAGCCCCATAACATTTGACTTCAACAAAATCTCATGCTAAGGTGGGTCTTAATATGCTACTGTTGTAGTTTTCCATATCAGCCAAAGGCCTCTGAATTTGATAGGCCATCAATTCCTACGAGTCATCGACACTTCTTACCATTGTCCATTACTCGATTCAGAGTCAATTCATCGTTCAGAACCATCATATGTCATTATCAACCGCCCCCGAGATCACTGCAACTATATACATCATCATACATATTTAGTTACAGTCCCACATTTTGGTTTCATGACATGATCATGGGGCATGCCCGCCTCGTTTGTATACATATTTTATTTTTTCTTCCTAGAGAAATGTTTGGTTCCCACGGTTTTCCCTCTCCCTCCAATGGATCAATCTTGCAGTTCCTCTCTTCACTCTTCCACACAAATGCACCATCAAAAAAAGAAACATTGATGTAGTTTGTCTATACATATGCTCCTAACCTCACACATCAGGGGGCATATGTTATCACCAAAAACATTTCTGCAGAATTACAAACAATGGTTGAAGAAAGACATCAATTCCAGTAGCAATTATTACACCTACAACATCAAAATTAATCAAAAAAGGCATAAAACTATATATTTTTTTCATAAATCAAAGTGAACAAATTCACCAAAGGAAGTGCACACACTATGCACAGAATGTGCGGTCTAACATAGCCCTAAATGTGCACTATGTGCAGTATGCACGACTATCTATGAGAAAACTCGTGCACTTCTCATGAACGACGCATTCATGAATCTTGTCGGCCTCTCAACCACTTCCATTCCAACTCCCAACATGATTTGACACTCAGATATGAGCGAAATCTATCTTGGAGGCTAGTCAAGGGCTAGGAAGTTCCATAAAAGGCACCTTGTTAACATTATGAACTAGTTATATCTTGCCATGAATGGAAACTATAAATATGTGCCATGGGTGTGCTAGAAAAATAAGAACTTCAAGGTATTGTTATACTGCAATAATTATTCTTGGAGAATCCTCTTTTCTCTTTGAATCATGCAAGCACTATAGCAAGGGCCATTCCACTCACCTCTTGAGAGGATTGACATTGTATTTCTTCACCATTGTTACTTTCCATTGTATGAAGAGAAGAGCTCTCTATTAGGGAACTCAAGAGCCCTCCCAAGGAGGAAGAGGAGATTCATAAGTCCCTGCCTTTCTCTACACTGTTATCTTATCAATACATTGATCCATTGGTAGCTATATGATTGTCATTTCTATTTTTCATGGTTCTAGTTCTTGAAAGTTTTTCTAACATTTGTTTCCTTTTATGTTTTTATTTTTATTTCCTTGTTTCATGTGTATTTGGTTATCTAATAAACTCACAACTCTCTATCTTGTTTAGTTGACTAAACTAGGTAATTAAGTGTTGTGTTTTTTCTCACCCATGTGACAAAACCAACACAAGAGTTGGTGCCCAACATGCGACACATTATGCATTTCTCCCAAAATAATATTTTTTATCTCTCTTGAATTTGGCACATGTACCTTTCTTTTGTACGTGAGGATTCCATCCTCTTTTCGCTCATAATAATTAAATTTTTGTTGTAATTTTCCTTCTTCTAATGTTTCATTTATTTTCAATTAGTGATTATCTGAATTTCTAGCTTCTAAAACTCTTTCTTTTAAATGAGATATGTACATGCTAGTGGTTGTAATATGAATTTTGTGTTCTCTCCTACTGAGTGCATCGACCACCTAATTTTTTTTTCATTTGAAATGTTTAATTTCAAAGTCATATTCACCAATAAATTTGAGCCATCTAGTTTTCCTGACACTTAATGTGGGTTGTCCAAATAAATATTTCATACCACAATGGTCTATCGTTATCTCCTCAAATATTATCCCCGTGAGTTAATGTCTCCAAATTTTTAGCGCATGGACAATGGATGCTAATTCCAAGTCATTTGTAGCATAATTCCTCTTATGTTCTTTTAATTTTTAGAACTCATAGCACACCAAATGATATTTTGGGTGATGACTCCAATGAGCCCTTCTTTGCACACATTAATGCACACCACAAAATATTCCTCTGGATATGAAATCCTTAATATTGGTGCACTTGTCAAATTGTCTTTTAGTTGTTGAAACTATGTTCACACTCAGAAGTCTATTCAAATTTCACTCCCTTTTTTTGCAAAGAATTGATTGAGCTTTCAATCTTTGAAAATCCTTTTATGAATATTTAGTTATAATTAGTAAGACTCATGGATGTTCTGACCTCTGTGACATTTATTGGCACTGGCTATCCCCTAATGGCCTCTATATTCTCGGGATCAACTATTGTCCCATCTATTGAAATGATATTCCCCAAGTAGTGAATCTTCTTTTGATAAAATATGCACTTACTTAGCTTGGCATACAGCTTGTGTTCTATTTAAAATTACAACATTGTTCATAAATGGTGTTCATGCTCTTATTTTGTTTTTGAGTAGATGATTATGTCATCTAGGAACACAATCAAAAACCTGTCGAGGTATTCCCTGAACACTCCATTCATCAAGAATATGAAAACAACAGGGGAATTTGATATCTTAAATGGCATTACCATAAATTCATAATGCCCATATATTTTTCTAAATATTGTATTACTAATGTATTCTTATTTTATCCTTAGTGATAACCTGAACTCAAGTCAATCATGGAAAAGGTTCTTACAAGTTTCATCTGATTGAATAGATCATCGATCCTTGGAAATGATATTTGTTATTTATGGTGACCTTATTCAATTATCTGAAATCAATACCAATCCTTAAGGTTCCATATTTCTTCTTCATAAAAAGAATTGGGTCTCCCCAATGTGACACACTTGGGTGTATATACCCCTTCTTAAACAACGCTTCAAGTTTCATATGCAACTCTTCCAATTATGGTGGGCCCATTATGTAAGGTGTCTTGGACACTGGGGTAGATCCTAGCTCCAAATCAATAGATAAATCAATGTCTCTCTTTGGACGTAGTCTTGTGATTTCCCCAAAAACATATTCAAAATCCCTTAAGACCATATGGTCTTCAATGCTTGACATTTTATCTTTATCTGCCTCTTCCATATGGGTTGCAAAAATTTGACATCCCTTCTTGAAACTCTTTTTCAGCTACATACCTGATATTTCTCTAACAGCTACAACTCTTGGAATACCTTGAACCTTGCTTTTTTTTCCTATCTCATCAATACAAGTGTTTGTCTTTTTATAACAATCTATGACAAGATGGTGTTTTTCCAACCAATCCATGCCAATTAGACAATCATATGAATCCAATGGTATGATATTCACATCTACCTTTCTGTCGAGTCCATTCATGTCTATTGGGTGATCTTTAACCAACTCATTGATTTTGTTCTTAGCCCCTTGTGGCTAACTAAACTAGACAAGATTTATTATGCTTACTCTTTTGTAAGTGAAATCTTTCAATATTGTTATATTTTATGTAACTATGGATAGCTTCAGAATCAACTAAAATTTCTATGAGCTAGTTGTCAATATTACCTTCCTCTTCAATCATGGGGGATTGATATTATGCTTTCTTGTTGTCCAAGGCTGCATAAATCATTGACATGTTTACTTTCATGTCTTCAATTGTTCCATCCTCTTGAATCCTATGGAAAATCCTCATTCCTTTTACTTTGTGAGGACAATCCCTATATAAGTGATTTCCCTCACATCCCTAACAATGTACAGGTTGCTTCCTTGTCCTTTTCCCAAATGAGTCTTCCTTCTTGAAACATCCCTCCATTCACATAAAAAATGTAAGTGAAAAACATAAGGTAGTAATTTTTATTTTTATACCAAGTTACGAAACTATCTACTACGACAATTACATAAGCAAGGATAATTTAATATACACAAATAACAATAGTTATTGATCTATTTTTTTTTTTAACATCACTATAATTTTCTCAACGAGATCAAGATACAATTATCAAAGAATTCAATAATTTTATATATGGAAAATATTAACATCAATCATATGAAGGAAAACAAGGGTATATATCGTCTATCCACCCAAATCCTACCTTGCAAGGTTAAGACCTTCAAGTCACATAATCAACACTCAAGTCTAGGATGTTGGACACACTTACCACACTTAGAGCGGGGGTGAATGCGTGTGGGGCTCTTTTTCCCAAAACTTCCCTCTTACACAAAAATCATTAATTAGCATTCAACATTTTACTCATTACTCATTGATGTCATTTATAACCAGTTAGATGTGAACACATATCAACAATATATCATCAACAAGTCATCATCACAAGGAACACAAAGAACACAATATGTATGTACAATTTTCTTTTTATTACGGACTACAATCCTTGGGGTTTTTCAGCAACAACTGAATAGAGTACAACTCTACAAGAGCACCATCTCTATAATGCAACACTCAGCTTACATCCTTAGCATCAACTGAGATGAGAAAACAATCCTCAACAGATATCAATTTGCAATAGGTATGCAACCTGTCAGTAGTGAAACATGCATGTGTACGCAACCTACCGGTAGTACAACCCACGTGTATTCACGCCCAAACAGTACTACAACCTACGCATACCTTCTGAGCTATTAGGGTTTATCCTTCAAAATCAACTCAGATCCTCTGTAACCAATTTATCAATCTCTTTTGTTTTTCACTGTCCAAACTGACCACCATCCAGTCACAATACATCCAAGATCTCCAATAGCTTACTCATGCTCCACAACCAATCAATATGAATGCTACTCAATCATGCATAAGCAATCAATATAATATAGGCATCATATCAGTATTGAATCATAAGAGTGTTGCTCACTCCATAAACCAACATAAACCACATCATAGAAACCATACCAAGAATTCCCTAGGAATTCACAACAAAATAAGCAATGCTATCCATCAAGACAATAATGTAACCATACTAGTGTCTCGGTGATAGATCTGAGCCCATAGAGTGCAGATATGGAACCTGCTTCAGTCTTCAACAACTTGTCATCATCTCAACCACAAATATCAATGATTTTATCCATTTTACACTCCCTATACACTGGCATATTGCGTACTATACGCACCTTGTACACTAACAACTTGCGTATACGCCCCCTATACACAGACAACCTGCGTACGTAGCAGAAAATAGGGTTTTTCTGTGATTCCGAGAATTTTTCCATCATGATTTCACACTTGTCAAAACTTCAATGCATCCATCAGATCCTCCCCATGCTCTCTTTCTCAGAATATATCTTCAATCATGCTCAAGAGATCCACACCAAAATGCTCTCACAAGAAGCTCTCCATCAATACTCCAAAATATGTTCTCACAAGAAGCTCTCCATTTATCCAAAAAAAGGATGTTTTGCAAGAGACCATTTCTATCTTATTTATACTTTCATCCTCTAGGTCACTTAACCCATTTCTAGGTCACTTAACCTATTTTCCTTATTTTAGGGTTAACCACTTTCCATAAATAGAAAGTTCTCCAATACTTTATCATTTAAATATTCCTTCTAGATTTTGTCACTTCTCTTTATTATTTAAATAATCCACCTTGACTTTGTCACTTTACTTTATCATTTAAATAATGATTTCTTCTTTTAGGTCACTTGGAATTCTTTGACCTTGGGGGCTTCAAGCCTTCATATGGGGGTCCTTCATCTTTGTAGGGACATGGATCTCAAAACATGAGGAGTTATGTGACATTCCACATAGCACTAGAAATGGCATGAAAAGCACTATCCAACTAGAATAGTTTCACCAACAAATACATTGATATTCATCTCATTATTACACATAAAATCATGGGTCTTCCAACCATTCTTGTAGGATAACTCAATCCACAAAGCATCTTCCTGTGAGGGATTTCACCATAAGGGGACTGTTGGTGTTCGGAAGTCACTCCTGGATTGCTAGTAGGAGCAGAGCCCGAAGCCCATCAGATTCAATGTCACGGTTTGTTTTAAAGGGTGATCGAACGGAAGGAAACTCAGAACCGTATCGTATCAACTCAGAAACTAGACCAAGCATGCATGAACGAGTGAGGTCTTGCGTAAACTTCAAACAGTAAGTTGCAATAAAGGGCAAGTAGGTGGAAGAGTCATGCAAGAAGAGCGCTATGATCTATTACAGACATCCGGTATGCAACAGATTGAAGAGGAAATGAG
>JASDQU010738848.1:209484-254947 GCA_032191745.1 Picea mariana
GGTTCGGGGGCCTAGCACCTAAATTCATTATAAAGTGGGTTTTTATGTAAAGTTTTGGTTTATTTGTTATTAATATGCCTATTTTTGGTTGATTCCCTCCATTTTTGGGGGATATTGGGCATTTTTGGAGGCCAAATTCTTGGAGGAAGTTGGAGCTGAGAAACCAACTTCAAGGATATATAAACCAGGCCTGTTTGAGGCCAAGAGAAGTCAATCAGAGCAGAGTTATGCTGGAGAAAAGCCAAGGCAAAGTCAGTTTGATGCAGAGAAGCTTGTGAGGAGGAGACACTGTCAGACCATTTCTGGGAGCTCCGGACGTCCATTTTGCGTGCTGTTTTCTTTGTAGGGTTATAGAGATCTGGACGAACAAGACCAGATCAGTTCTGTAGCCATTTGGCATTGCAGCGATGTACTTTTGAGCATTTGAACAGAAATAAAGAAGCCTCCCCCACAGAGACAAAGGCCCGGAGATGTAGGCAAAGTTGTGTCGAACTCCGTTATCAATCTGCGTGTTATGGTTTACTGTTTATTCTTTCATTTCAGATCTGCAAATGTGTATATGGCTGTTATAATTCCTCTTCTTTCCTCATTCTTTCATTAAGTTTCTTAAATGGTTAATTAACGCATGCAAAATTAAAACTCAACCATAGTCGTTTAAAATATTCTGTACAGATCAATCCCTAGTGGACTACGTCTCCGGGTCCTACTCTCAAATGGGTAGGTATTTTTATTAACTCCACAAAAGAATTGGAAAAAATACATAAGTATAACTCATTCTGGAGTTAAGCTACAAAATATTTGCTCAGATCAGAAAAATAACACCACCACTATGTTTGTGGCATCATTTTACCTAAAAATGACTGTCTCCACTCCTCGATCTGAGTCAGACACTTTTTAACTCAAGAGGCACTCGTGCCTCGGTTTGCATGCCACTACTCCTGCAATAAATGATTGACAGATCTTGAAATCCATGCTAATTCTAAAAAACTGTGCAAAAATCCATACATATCCATACCGTACAGACGCACTTGGTTTGCCTCTCGTGCTCTTCCCCGAATGCACTGCCCGAAACCCCTTCTTGTACAAATTTTAGGCGGTTATGAAATAACTAAGGCGCTTGGCGCGCTAGTAGGCGGAGCTATTTTTAGAGCATGGGTTAGCGGAGGTCCCGGGGTTGAATCCCGTGGACTTCGCTCCTTTTGGTGGACTGTTTTGGCAGTTTTTTCTAAATATGGCAGACCATTTTGGTGTGCTTCGCTAAATATGGCGGAGAATTTGGCGAATGGTTTGGTGATTAGTTACATTTGGCGACTGGAAAATATGCTGCTAATTCTGGTAGAACCGCTGCCATATTTGGCGGTCAGTTTATATATGTATTTTTAACTTTTTGGTCATGCGACCTCCTTGTGCATTTCAGGGGTGCCACATGGTGCCTTCCTATTGGGCCATGTGGCATCCGTTGATTTTCCCACCTGGGTATACTGATGTCACCTCAGAAACGTGGCGCCTTATGGGTGGTGTCGCATGGAATATTCTAGGTGGTGCCATGTGGCACTTTTTTACTCACCCACATGGCGCCCTAAAAAGTCCAAATCTAAGTGACACGTGGTAGCCTCTGGTGCTACCACGTAGCATGCTGATGTCTTCATGACACTGTCACCCTATGCGCTTTCCACATGGGATGTACGAATGTTGATGTCATTTGTACTGATGATGACGTTATTAGTAGAGATGCTGACTCATCCCTGCTGATTAGGCTAGGTTGACCAAAAATTTGACCGCTTATATCGTTTGATCCATAACTCCGTTTGACGAGCCGTTTGCACTTTTAGAAATCTTGCGATGCAATATTTGCGATTATGCATTTTTCACTGAGTTTTGGGAACTTTTAATTTTCCCCCTTTTGTTGTCTGCTGAAGCCATTCTAAGCATTCTTATTTTCTTCTATTCCTTCTGAGTTGTTCTTAACCTTCTCTGGATCCTTTTTGTATCATGCTTTCCCACTGAGAGATTTTTGGACCACCAAAAGATTTCATTAATCAACTGGTAAGTGAGGGAAGAGTCCCCTCACTTTGTCCTTCTCAATCCACTTTGCCTTGCTTGGATGTGTGCCCTTTAAGCCTACTCGAAGATAATCAACATCACCCCTGCGTGAAGTCCTCATCCTTCTGTCCAGGATGATATCTTCCTGTAACTCATCCAAGTACTAAGGTGCAAACTCATCAACTCAAGGTATTGAAACTTCCTGATCTTGATCCATGATCATGGGAGGCTCAAAAGGTATTAAGTTCTCTACGTTCACAACAGAGTAAATATGCATATAAGATGGAAGATCTAAACGCAAAGCATTAGTGCCTCTTTTCTCCAAAATAGTGAAGGGTCCATATTGGATGGGCTTGCGTTTCTTGCCTTCACCCTTCAATCGTTCCTTTTTGATGTGAAGCCATACCCGGTCTCCAACCCGGAACTGATGATCAACCCTGTGCTTGTCATGCCGAGCTTTATACCGTTCTTGACTCTTCTCCAACTGTTCCCAGACTGGCTGGTGTATCTGCTGAATCCTCTGGATGAACTTGCAGGATCTTTCCTCTGTTCATTCTTCATTCACATCGACATCTCTCCCATACATCAAGTCTAAAGGAACCTTTGGTAGGTACCCAAAACATGTCTCAAAAGGTGAACTCTGAGTGGACGAATGTAAATCTCAATTATAAGCATGATGTACATAAGATATTTGTTCATCCTATAACTTATGATGCTAGCTGCAGTAGCCTCGAAGCAAAAGTACCACTGTTTTGTTTACCACCTCTGTCTGTCCATCGGTCTGTGGATGAAAAGAAATGCTCCTCTTCAATTTGGTGTCCATCATTCTCCACAACCTAGTCCAAAAATCCCCAAGGAATCGAGTATCTCGATCTGAGACAATGGACGTGGGTAACCCAAAGTGAACCCAAACATATTGAAAGAAGAGATTAGTAGTCTGCTAAAAAATGATCTTCTTGTACATGGCATCAAGATACACATGTTGCTAAACCTATCGACTACGACATCCAAATAATCATGACCCCCTTTGGTCATTGGTAAACCCCCTACAAAATCCATTAAAATTCTTTCCCATGGATGGGATGGAACATGAAGTGGTGAGTATAGCCCCAATTTTCTATTAGTGGGCTTACAAGTAGAACACATCAAACACCACTTTACATTTTTTCCACTAAGAAAAACTCTTATATTAAATAAATATAACACTATCTTTTTTCAGAAACTATAAAATGTAATCATGCAACAAGAAGCTTTTCATCTTTTGTCTCTAATACATCTTTTGATCCTGTATTCATCGCTGCATACATGTCTGTGTCCACAATACAAAAAAAAATATATTTCATCTTTATATATGAAATTTACAAAATACTAGTGCAAAACAATCCATTGATGATTTTTATAAGAACTGATTTCAATTCTTTCAAAAATTTCTTGCTGTCCATCTGCTTCCTACGACCAATAAATGCCAACTTCTTCCAAAGACAATGCTTCCTTTGACAATCTATCAACTACCTGATTATTGTAACGACCGTAAATTGATAAATGGATAAATATTATTAAGTAAGATTTAATTAAGGGATAATTGCAGTTAACAAACTAATAAATTAACTGTTGATCACACTTAATGACCTGTGAAATAAAATTAAAAGATCAATGAAAAATGATATAAAAATGGTGGCGTAGGCAGAGAGGGATAGCCATGGATCCCGAGAAGATAATGTATTAACTCATGACGAAGGACGGAGGACAGGGGGGTGGTTGTGGAGTAATTGCGTTAGTCGGCAGGGAGGAATAAGGGAGGCACCGAGTTGCTGGAGGTTTTGGGCATGGAGGGCCAGGATATCCGTAGATATCCTGGAGCTAGGTAGTTTTCCTAGTTGGCAGGGAGGACAGTAGTTTTGGGCAGTTATTTTCATGTTTGTGGCAGGGTGATCTGTGTAGCAGGGAGCAGAAAGGCAGCAACAAAGCAAAGAGGCAACATAAATTAGCATCAGATCCAGATACTTGTTAAGTTATGTATTTATTTCATACTGTACATCATTTAGTATTTATTGATAAATCTAGTTGCTGTTATAAAAGTCAATATTATGTAATGAAGTTTTGTTTCAGTTTACTTTCTTAAAATGTTTAGGAAACATAATGACCCTTAGTAATATATGGGCATTACACTTATATGTTTTGTATATATGTTGGGCTTTGATATGCTAAAACTGTCTTCTCAATGCTCTAGTCTTGATCATCCAGGGCTGCAAATATATCACTTGAACATTACTATAGTTAGTATACCAATCAACAATAATCTTAGAGTCACCCATCAAAAGTAAGCTTGGTACCTGTTTAAGATATGAAAAATATAATATTAGCCAAAGTGCCAACATCTCTCCTTTTGAATTTGTTCCTTTCCCACAATTCATTTTGAGTTTATAGGTGCCCAATAAAGGACATTTCAGTATGGCCACAACCCCACATTTCATTCCTCTTTCCTATGATGCCCCATCTAAAAAATCTACTTCCCCACCCCAATCAAATGCTGGTGGTCTATCAATCCTTTTGTGAGAAGTTTCATGTGTTAATTTTTCTTCCCCCAGATCCTGTAGAATGTAATTGCACACTCTAATAAGGTTTATTGCCTTATCTTCAAAAATCAACATATTTCTATGCTTCCAGACCTCCCAGCTGATAAAACATGGGATTTTATTCCAGTTTTTCTTTCTTTTTGTCCAATTAATTAAATTGTTTTCAAACTGTCCTCCTTGCCATTTATTAACCATCATAAGTTCCTTAGATAAAATATGTCAAATATTTTTTATGAACCTACATTCCCCAAATAAATGTAGAAAATTTTCTTCACTTTCCTTGCAAAGCACACATAAACTAGGACCATGAAAGCCCCTTTTTGTCAAATTATCCCAAGTCAATATTCTCTCTTCCAACAATAGGCAGATAAAAAGTTTAACCTTTATTGGTAATTGCCACTCCCAAATCTCAAAATACCAGAATTTTGGCTCTTCTCCCCTACCCTCCAACATTTGAACTTTGTATGCTAATTTAGCATTAACCTGTCCTTCTTTGGTATCCCTAGACCACAATAAACTATCTTTTTTATCAGTAAGTTCAATTCCTGCACTTACCAACCCTTTTGTATATTTTATCCATTCATCTTTTAGAGATCCTTCCAGTCCTAATGTATCAACATTTTTCCACCTTGTAGAAATAATCCTCTCTTGTGTGTTTGACCCTCCATGTGCAAGACATGTGATCCGTTGTTCTTTTAACATTAACAGAAGGTCCTATGATAATTTATAGAATGATTTGGACCCAACCATAGGGTCAACACCAATCCTGATATATCTCCCACTTCTCGGCTTCCATACCATCCAGTCAGTGATTATATTCACCGAAGAGGTAAGAGCTCTCCAAAAATTTGAAGTTCCATTCCACTATTTTCTCCCTTGCCTAAACTAACTCTCAACAATTTTTCTTTTGAGATATTTTTGCAGTATCACCTCATGCCAAATTCTAGGCAACATAAGGCATCTCCATAAGCTTTTTTCCGCCAACGTTTGTCTAAATATAAATATATTTTTGATATCCCATCCACCATCCTTTTTGGGTTTTGCAATCTTTTTCCAATTTGTAAGGTGCATACTTTCCTTTTCGTTTTTACCAGACCAAAGGAAGCTGAACATTCTTCTTCTAATACAGTTTAGTACACTTTTGGGAATTTTTGCCAATGATAGCCAATACACCGATATGATTTCAAGTACTGCTTTTACTAGAATGACTTTTCCACCCAAGGTAAGCCACCTATGACTCCAACTCAGGATTCTCTTTTCAATTTTTTTATCTAACCACAACCAATCCAATATAGTGTAAGAGTTTGGTTTAATGTAAAACCTAAGATACTTGAACCCTGTATCTAAAGGTTTCACTTCAAATGGCATTAGTTCCTTCAACAAAGTAAGTTATGCATCATCCCATACTATTTCTAAGAATATTGATTTGTGAGGGATGAAATCCATCCATGTTTCCTTTCAAAATAGTTCCAATACCTCCTTATAAGTTTCCCATTCAACCACGCAACCAATCCCAAATATAATTACATCATCGAAAAACATTAAATGTGTAATATTTAGCCCTCTAACCACAAGAACCCCCTCAATTTTGTTATCTTTTACCCTCTTCTGAATTATTCTGCTCAGCCCTTCAATAACAAGCAGAAAGAGTAGAGGGGATAAAGGGAATCCTTGTCTTAATCCCCTTGAATATTTGAAGAATCTAGTAGGTTTTCCATTGATCAATACAACAAATTTTGCTGAAGTCACACAACCCATGATCCAATCCGTTGCTTCTAAACTTAAACCAACCTGTAATAAAACAAGTCTGAGAAAACCCCAGTCCACCCTATCATATGCTTTGACTAAATCTAGTTTTAGAACTAGAGATTTATTATTCTTCACCTTTATACTATGAAGTACTTCCTAAACGATTCCAATTGCATCAATTATTTGCCTACCTTCTAAAAAACCAAAATTTTATTTTGAGATACCGAAGGACAGAAACGTTTTTAATCTGGTAGCAATTATTTTTGTAATGATCTTGTAAATCAAGTTACACAAATCTATGGGCCTAAATCCTCAAAAGGAATTAGGTTTGTCACTTTTAGGGATTAGTGAAATAAATGTAGCATTTAATGCTTCCGTCACTTTCCCAAGCCTTCTCAACTCTTCCACTACCTCCAATAACTCATTTCCCATAAGATCAAAAAATGCCAAAAAGAACTCAACAATCCATCCATCTGACCCATGACTTTTTGAGATCCTAAATCCTTTTAAGGTTTTCAGAATCTCACCTAAGGAAACTGGCTCATTTATACTGTTTCCCTCTTCCTCAAAAAACATCCTCGGAAAGTTTCTCAAAACTGCAAGTTGGTCTGTAATAGCCAAGTTATCCTGTGCTTTAAAAAAGTTCTGGAAATAATCAACAACCTCGTTTTGTAGATCTGAACTATTTGAAATAATAGTTCCATCTTCCTTAGTGATATCCCAAATGGTATTGATTTGTTTCCTAGATCTCGCATAAGCATGATTTTTTTTTGTGTTTCTATCACCTACCGCTAACCAATTTACTCTACTTTTCTATCTCCAAGTCTCCTCTCCTTGCTTTAGTAGTATCCTTTTCCTATGCTCTTTAAATAGAACCAAAATCTTATCCTCTTCCTCCACAAATCCTTCAGGAAATTATGAGTATAATTATTCCAATTCTGTTTCCAGCTGCACTAACTCATGATTACCTTCATCCTTTTTCTTTCTTTCCCATACAATTACCATAAACTTCATCATTTTTAGCTTTTTTACTAACGCTTCCATATGTGGCAGGACTTATGTCCCCAAAAAATATGCCCAAATGTTTTTAACAAGACTAACAAAATCTTCATCATCCAGCCATACTGCATTAAATTTAAATGGATAACTGACAAAGTCACTCCCACTTTCCAACTATAACAATACTGAGATGTGATCCGAGATATTGTCATTGCAAATCCAAGATCGGTATCTAATTCCTGAAGAGACAAGCTTCTCAGAAATCAAGAATCAATCTAGTCTTTTTGCAATGTAGTTAGGGCCTTTCCTCCCATTTCTCCAAGTCAGAAGAATTTTAACTGACTCAACATCCACTAAGCCTCCATCTTGTATCAACTGGATTAAATAGTGTTGCAAAGGATCCACCCTCGCAACATCACCCCAAACTTCCCTACTAGAGATTGTAAAATTAAGGTCACCCCCTAAAATTAAATTTTCCTCATCAAACAATCCGATCCTTTTTAGTTCTTCCCAATAAACCACTCTGTCAGCTTACGGTCCATAGAAATTTATCAACTTCACCTTTAAATTAATGTCTTTAACTACACCCTCCAGTAAGATCCCTGTTGGCTTCATGAATGCATCAAATTCAACCTTACAGGGATTCCACGCTGTGAGCAACCCCCCCGAAAGTCCCAAAGAATCCATTCCGCAAATAAGCCAATTAGGGAGTAGTTTGGTAAAAAATTCCCTTACTTTTGCAGCTCCTACCATGGTTTCCTGAATGAAAATCACATCTAGTTTGCTTTTCTCAATAAATATGTTGAGGGATAAAGACTTTAAGGAGCCCCCACTCCCCTCACGTTCAAGGATGCCACTATCATCGTTTCACCCTGGCCAAGGATTTCTGAGCTCTAAGTGCCCTAGGACCATTAACACCCTCTATACTAGAGATAATTGTAAGTTCCTTCTCTTTTCCCAGTTTCCTAGCACTCCTAGTTTTAAGTGGGGATAAATATTTTTCAAGTCCTCCTAAAACTGCCCCTTTTATCTGTGCATCCCCAATCCCCCGGCCACAAGACATCAAACCTCTACCCCCCTCCTCCTTTCATTTCTTTTCACCAGAATTAGGAATTAACTCCCCACCAGCATAAATAGGTAGCTGTGAGTGAGTTAAAACCTCTCTGTAATAGGGTAAGAAATTATTAATGGTTTTCTCCATTTCCGCCCTACCAAGCGGGTCCTGTCCTATTAAAGATTTACAACCCGCAGGAAGCGCTGCACTCGATCTGTCGAGCCCTTCTAATAAGGCTGCATTCTGCATGCTGTTGTCGTTTCCTTCCAGTCCCAAACCGAATTGACCATGAGAGGCTCCCTTACCCACTGCAGAAAAAGTCTGGGTTCTAAATCCTTCACTCGGTAAAGGAATTCGAACAGATTCCAGAAGAGGAAAGTCTTGCGACTCCGTAACAGACTCCCCTATCCAAACCCCATCTCCCAAATGCATTGCAGAAGATTGTAAAAAATCATCGGAAAAATCAGGATTTTCATTAAAAACGTGGGCATCTAACAGAAGTAACACACTCCCTTTTCTTAACTCCACCTCAGTTTCTACAACCAAGTTTTCTTCTCGCATGTCTGCTCCACCCACTGGTTTTGCAATAAAATCGTGGGCATCGAATGACTGTGTCACTCACCTCCCTCGACTTATCTCCACCACAGATCCTACAGACACATCCGTCTCTCCCACGTCCACCACAACCAATGGGCACTCAACACTCGTGGCCTCAGCTGTACATCCTTCTTTAGCAAAGAAATTACGTATCTCCACCTCCGAACCTACCGGCAGGCCGCCTCACTCCTACCTGCCACATCAGATCCTTCAGTCAAAACTGCCTCTCCCACGCTCACCACAATCAATGGGCAATTAACCCTCACGAACTCAACTGTACACCCCTCTTTAAAAACATTCTCCCTCAAATCCTTATCAATATGATAGTCCTCCTTATTCGCATCGAGAAACTCCTTACCTTCCTTCGATGGTACCTCTCTAAACCGGGAACAACCAAACACTAAATGCTTCTCCTCACCATTATTTAATGTGTTCAATATTTCAAAATGAAACAGAGGGTGATGTAATGACTTACCGATTGTATCGGCGCTTTCGAGGGTATGTGCTTCATTCTAGACATTCCTTGCTTCCATCTCAGCAGCTGTGTCAATGGCTTGTGTATCAATCCAGTCAGTCCATGTGTCCACCTCTGCTGATCTAACATTAATTTGTGTAACAGTCTAGTCACTCTGTGTTTCCACCACTGCTGAGTTGTCACTGTCTTGGGAATCATACCTTTCCTTTCTCACATTCATCCTATCTGAATTAACGGTTCCTATCAACCCCGGACGACCATCCACAAGAGAAATCTTAGGTTTCGTTGTTGCTGCGCATTGGTTGCATAAATGACCCATCTCTTTACACCATGAGTAGCGGAATGGAACACCAACATAGTCCACTATTTGAAGGATCTTTAAAACCTACCAATTTATTTCGATTCCCTTGGGCAGACCTTCGAATGTATCCAATTCAACCATGATCTTACCAATGCACCAATCAGTGCCACCCATTTGCTTTAAATCCACTTGTATGAATTTTCCAATGGTATTACCAATCAATTTGAATCCTTCTAAGCTCCATAAAGCAAGCATCCAGCCTGGTAGAAGCACCCACAGGTGTCGATGTATGATGACCTATTTTTCGGGGTTGAACGCCAAATGCCATCTCTACGGCATTAAACTTCCTGTATTGATCACCCAATACTACTGTATCACCCTCTCCACGTCTTCATGACTCTTAAAAATAAAACAGAACCAACCCTTCATCAAAATGTAAGTTTCTGACACATAACCTAATAGATTCCCCCAACTCATATCAAACCATGCGTGAACATCCTTCACCCCCATGACCCAGTAACTAAATTTACCAACCAACCCACGAAGGGAAAAAATGATCACAACCTCCATGACAATGTCCCTTCCTAGTGTCACTGACTGCTTATACTTTCTTGGCTTCCACACTCTGTGATCAATGCCTATTTTCAATCTCTCACTGCTACAGAACCCTCCAGGAAGGCCTAACGCAGGAGCCTCCCCCACAGCTGAAGAAACCAACACTTCGCATTCCCTGACCAACTGTATAAGCCTCTCATCCCTCCCCCTATTTCTCTATGGCCCAAAAACGACAATCCAAAGCTTATCCAAGGTTGTCCAAGCCTTCTCTTCCTTCCTAGAGACACCACAATGCTTTGCACCGGGATCCCCCTCTAATCCCTACGAATCCACCCCTCCTCTCGCCACAGTCGACTGGTGAAATTACCCCAAAATAGTGTCCCTTAGCTTCCCTCCATGTGCAACAGGAAGCTCTTTCCTAACCCCCTCTGCAAAATGCGTAAACTAGCCCACATTCATTTTCTCAACCTTGAAGCACCCCCCAAAGTCCGAATCCCTAGCGAAGGGTTCATTGATTACAGTGGTAATCCCACTCCATGGCGGCTCGACCAAAGGACCGCCAGGTGTCTCAGCAACTGTACTACCTGACCGACCAGCCTCCACTACCCCTAAAGTGATCTAAAAATAGGGGGATGACTTGTTTTTCTATGCAAGCACCCTCTACTCCATTAAAATAAACTTCAGGACCTTGCTCAATGTCTTAGTTGTGCAAGAGGATTTATGTGTCAAATTTTAGGCTCCTTTTAGGTGTTTATGTGTGAGGTTTTTTAAAGGTTAAATATGTTGTTTAAATAATACAACATCAAGCATAAATTGCAACAAATAATAACCAACAATCTCACAACAACAACAACATGATAAAGGAATTCACCCCCAACTGGGCTACATATCCTTGAGCCTCCATCAATGGACTAGGCTCTCTGGGATTAGTTTGTCTATTTTCTTTTACAAGTTGCTGCTCAACTCCAATGGATTTACTTTCTATACCATTAGGTTCAAAATACATAAAATCCCCAAAATGACTGTTAGATCTCTGAAAACAGACCATGGCTCATCTGGGCATGACCTCTTCTGTTGGTGGCCTTGAGCTTCCATGAGATTCCTTGTGGCCAAAACCCCTGTAAAAGTCCTCGAATGCTTCTACAACCTGTTCCAATGAGTCAAAAGCATATCAATTATCCAAGAATGACTATTCAGTCACTGAAAATGGACTTTGGCTTCCCTGGACATGGCCTCCTTCACTGGTGGCCCTGGGCTCCTTGGAGCTCTCTGGACTTCCCAGTATCAAAACCTACAATAGAAGTCTCCAAATTCCTTTGAAACCTATACCAATGGCTTTAGAACATCCAAAAAACCATAGCTAGGCTTTTTTGGCACCTGGTTTGGCCAAAAAACGAAGAAGATATACCTCCTGCAAGTTTTCTCCTTCAAGCTTGTTGTCACTGGTTCACCAAATCGCACCTGTGTGTGTAACCTAGCTTATGGGAGTTTCCCATGCCTAAACCCATCACCCATGCCTGTTTCCACAAATTGTGCCAAAATGTCGCACGATTAGGGGACTAGCACCCAAACCGACGGAGGTGTTGGACGCGTGGGTCATATGACCACGTCCCAACGCAAGTTGTGGGCACTCGTTGTTGGACACACCTACCACACTTAGAGGGGGGGTGAATGAGTGTGGGGCTCTTTTTCCCAAAACTTCCCTCTTACACAAAACTCATTAGTTAGCATTCAACATTTTACTCATTACTCATTGTTGTTATTTATAACCAGTTAGATGTGAACACATATCAACAATATATCATCAACAAGTCATCACCACAAGGAACACAAAGAACACAATATGTATGTACAATTTTCTTTTTATTACGGACTACAATCCTTGGGGTTTTTCAGCAACAACTGAATAGAGTACAACTCTACAAGAGCACCAACTCTATCATGCAAGACTCAACTTACACACTCAAATCCAACTGAGATGAGGCAACAATCCTCAACATATAACAATCTACAACAGGTACGCGACCTATTAGTAGTGCAACCCACGTGTGTACGCGCCCTGGCTCACTACAACCCGTGTATGTACACGACCAGTGTATACAAAAACATGTGTATACCTTCTAAGCTATTAGGGTTTATCCTTCAAGATCAACTCAGATCCTCTGCAACCAATTTATCATTCTCTTCTGTCTCTCACTGTCGAAACTAACCCCCATCCAGTCACAACACATCCAAACTCTCTAATAGCTTACTCATGCTCCACAACCATTCAATATGAATGCTACTCAATCATGCATAAGCAATCAAGATACTATAGCCATCATGTTAGTGCTGAATCATAAGAGTGTTTCTCACTTAATCAACCAACATAAACCACATCATAGCAACCGTACCAAGAATGCCCTAAGAATTCACAACAAGCAATAATATCCATTGAGACAATAATGTAACCATACTAGTGTCTCAGTGACATATCTAAGCCCACAGAATGCAGATATGGAACCTGCTTCAGTCTTCAACTGCCAGTCATTAGCTCAAATACAAGTCTCCATGATTTTATCTACTGTACATGCCTTGTCCTCATACAACCCGTGTATGTATGTGCCCAGCCCCATTAGAACCCACGTACACCTCAGAAACTAGGGTTTCTGAAGCTCCGAGACTTTTGCTGTCAAGATTTTCGATATTGCTGAAACATTGATGCGTCCGTGAGATCCTCCTCACACTCTCTTTCTCAGAATAGATCCTCAATCTTGCTCAATAGATCCACACCAAGGATGTTCTCACAAGAATCTCTCCATCAATACTCCAAAAGATAATCTCATAAGAAGCTCTCCATTGATCCACAAAAAGGATGTCATACAAGATACCATAGCTATCTTATTTATACTTTCATCCTCTAGGTCACTTAACCCATTTCTAGGTTACTTACCCCATTTCTAGGTCACTTAACCTATTTTCCTTATTTTAGGGTTAGTCAGTTTCCATAAATAGAAAATTTCTCCAATACTTTATCATTTAAATATTCCTTCTTGATTTTGTCACTTTTCTTTATTATTTAAATAATCCACCTTGACTTTGTCACTTTACTTTATCATTTAAATAATGATTTCTTCTTTTAAAAACACATTGACTTCTTTGAACTTTTAGGGCTTCAAGCCTTCATATGGGGGTCCTCCAACTTCGTAATGCCATAACTCTCAAACCGTGAGGAGTTATGTGACATTCCACATGTTAGTCTCTAATTTTGTCTTGGTTTAGTGAGAAACCCTTGTCCTAAACCCTCCTTACCCATTCTTCATTTTCTGTTTTCAGTCGATTTCAATTTTTCGATTTTTGTATTTTGTGGTTTGCATTACAGTCTTTGATAATTTATTTATGTTTGATTTTGAAAACACATTGTTTAAAATTGAGGTGTCTCCTTATATGCCGTTTGAATTTCAAATTTTCAAGTTTTGCTAAGTTGTTAAACGCACTACGGGAATAAGCCTATTCCCGTAGCGCCAAATAATCATCCCATGACATGCGTCTGCCATCTCGATTTCATTATGATGACATGAATCGTGGATTGAGAGTTCGTATGCATCCACGAAAGCTTGGCAATCATTTCCAAATCCGACGGTTTCATAATCTAATTGTTGTGTACGCATGCAGGACTCATTTCAAATTACCCGTTGCTTGATGATCATTATATGTTACCTGTTCGAGTTGGCTTATTTTAGGCTTGCAGTGAGGAATGCAGGTATCCATTCAAAGCAACGACATACACTAACAATTGCAGGTAGCGAATTTGGAACCCGAGGATGACAGTTGCATAATTGTGTTTGATGGCGCCAAAGAGGAGCGGACAGGTTGCTAGAATAGAACCAGAGGGTGCCGAACTTCTTGAAGCCTATCCTCAGATGGCTCAAAGGTTCAGAAACGCCGGGTGGTTTGAGTTTCTCATCACTTTTCAGGGTTACGATGAGTAGGTTTCCATGGAGTTCACTCTAAATTTCAATGGTCGTGAGGTCGAAATCGGTAAGATGTTGATGCTAGTGACAGAGCAGACTATCGCAGAGGCTTACAGGCTCGTGGTTGGAGGGGAAATATGGTGGAAGAAAGAGTACGTGGTTACTGAATTTGTAAATCAATTCCTCCTTCCAAATAAGTAGAACCAGATTAGACAAGGGGAATACCTCGCAGCTGGGTTCGACCCGAATGGCACACTGCTTTGGTCATGATTCATAGGTACATCACCTGCGAAGGAAGGTTTTCATTGGTCTATATCTACCATATCAGAATACTAATGCATCTAAATGGTGATTACCCTTTAAATCTCCCTTATTTTCTGCTTAAAAGCTTGAAAAAAATGTCCAAGAAAGTGCAGTCACTTTCTACCAATGCTAAAAGTAGTTTGTTCCATCAAGTTCTGATTAAAACCCTAGTCATGTCTACTTTGAACGAATTACAGAAGCCCTAGAGTTGGCTCACGCAATCCTTAAACCCTATCACTCAGTCCAATAAGAAGAAGAAAGGAAGAGGGAGGAAGACCATCACACAGAGCCGAGATATTTCTGATGAAAACCCTATGAAAAATGATTCTTCTGATATCAAGGTGACTAGGAGGAGCAGAAGTAAAAGACCTAGATGGGAGCCCGAAATTGAAACTTTTCCCGAGGAAGATGTCAAAGGGGAAACATAATCAGATAATGATCTTGCTTCTCAAACTACAGTCAAGCCTGAAATGCCATCAACTAGCAAAAGAAGTGATGCAACCAAAGGGAAAAAGGTTAAAGGTGTGTGTATCACAGAAACTTTGAAGAAATTCGACTAGGGTTACCAACAAGTATAGGCTGAAGTCAAAGGCAATGTTCAATCCATCAATCAAAGAAGAAAACACCATAATCATAGAAGATGATTTTGAGAATGATGAAGCAAGTACCAGGAAAAGGGAAAAAATGACCCCATTTCCCAACAAATCCGTTAGCAAAGGAAAAAGAATAATTACACCACCTACAGGCCCTGTAATGAGAGCTTCCACTAGATTAGCAAAAGTTAAATGGATGGTTAAGGCATCAGTGAATCCCTTGAGGATAAACATGATTACTTGGAAGACTCAGATCGCTTACTAGATGTACCTAGAGCTATAGATTCATCAAGTTCTGAGGAAGAACATAGCTCAGAATTAGTCTCAAAGTACCAGGTTAAAGCCAAGGAACCTAGTGTTTCCTTAAACCTGAATGAAACTGCACCTTCTGAAGAATTCTCAGGATTTAGAGTTAAAATTAGAACTGATAAGGAAAAGATCAAGGAATTTCAGAAAACAATAAGACAATTAAAGAAGGAGAAGGCACAGATAGAACAGTGGAATGCTCGCCAACAAGAAAGGATTCAAGGTATTAAAAAGAAGAAGAAAGAGAAAAGGCATTGCTTAAAGAACTCGGGGAGATTAATTTTAGACTCTATTGGCACAATGTTGTGCTAACCACAAAGCTCAAGCAAAAAAATGCCATAGCCACTGCTTTGATTATATCCTAAAGGTAACATGGAGATTTGTTACAATCATGTTTAAATGTTTTCCAAGAAATATGGAAAAGCCTACTCGTTTTGATCAGTGAAATGCTAAGACCTCGATCTGTTTTACAGAATCAAGCAAAATTCCTATTTTGTAGAGTCAAATGTAATGCTGGGAATATTTACTATATTAAGTTGTTGAGTTGTGATCTATTTTGGGGGTTGTAGAAGCTCTTTTTGAGTGAACTACTTTAGGAGTTGGATACTATTCAAATCTAGTCATTAAATGTTGTACTAGATGATAGGATCTAGAATTTTTATAGATAGTTTAAATAGACAGAAGAAAGACCATGTTTGGGTTGAAAAATTGGAGATCCAGAGAACCTTTTTGTGGAGCTCATTGTAAAAGGCATTTATGTTCAATTGACACTTAATAGCAAAGGCATATGGATGGTTAGACCTTATTTTTTATACTCTGTTATTTCTTTATTCATGCTTGAATTCATTATTCAGATTGCAATGCTTTTTGATTCTTGACTGTTAATTTATACAGTGAAAATTTTGTTGTAGAGATAATTTTCAAGTTATGATATCAAGCTGATAGTCTTGTTTCTTTATGATATATTGAGACGAGAACTCTTGTGAAGTTGACAAAATTGAAGACTTCATCTTCCTTTTTCTTAAATTGGTTTAGTCCATCTATGTGTCTACCTATTATTCAGCCAGTGGGATATGCTATGTTTTGATCTTGATTTTCATGTCATGCTGTATTCTTGACCCAGTTTTCAACCACCCTAAAAAAACCAAATCATAAAACCTTAAAAATATTTTGCAATAAATGAATGATGCCCTAGCTTTCCCTCTCACAGTCAAGTGAAACTTTAGGGACTAACACTACATACCACCGGAAATGGCATGAAAAGAACTATCCATCTAGGATAGTTTCACCAACAAATTCATTGATCTTCATCTCATTATTCCACATACAAGCATGGGTCCTCCAAACATTCTTCTAGGATAACTCAATATGAAAAACGTCTTCCCATGAGGGCTTTCACCATAAGGGGACCACTTTGGAGTTCATCCATTTGTGCACTTTATCAACCATGATAAGACAATAATGAGTCATCTATACATATTTCCAACAATGCATCATATACCAATGAAACCACATCTATCCATCTTCATCATGTATCAATGACAACTCATTGATCCATCTTCATCATATCAATGACAACTGATTGATCCATATTCATCTATGCATTCTCATCAAGGACAATACATATTACATTACATCAATCATCAATCAATCAATCATTTGACATCAATCAATGACTTCAATCAATCAAACCATTGGCATCAATGACAACATGATCCAACACCTATTGCAATGACCAATAATGTGACAAGTGTCACACGATGGGGGGATCACCGTTGGATTTTTTATTCCCATACAAACCATATCGCAAGGTCCTATGGTATGGTGTATACGATCGGGGGTTGGGGCTACGCCCCATCTCGGACCCCGCGCCAAACCAGAACACAAATAAACTTAAATATATATCGCACCATTATGTTGTAAGAACCATAGTGCGGGCTTGGTGCTAGCCCAACCTTTGCCAAAAATTTCCACTGTGCGGGAGGTCCGGGATTCAACCCCCGTGGAATCCACATGGTTTTTACCATATACCAGGGTGCCACATGGTAGCCCACGCCTGGGCCACGTGGCACCATTCAATTTTCCAAAAAGAATGATACGTGTCCAAAATTCATTCACCCACGTGTCTGCCACTTGTCTTCCAACTCATCATTGCCAACTCAACGCTACCAAATTAGCTGCCACATGTGGGTCCGTACCCTGCCACGTCGGCCTGTACGGACTGTACAGTCAACAAAATTTTGCATGTGTGAAAAAATGAATAGAACGTGATATCTCACTCATTCGATGTTCGTTTGAACCCATTTGAGTTGTGTTGGGTTCATGAGGACGAGGCCTATGCACCTGTATGTTTTGAAGCAATTCTGAGCAATTTGATTTTTGGGCAAATTTTTTACCCCTGGTCCAGATTCTAATCACTCCTTCCCACTTAATGGATTTTGGTCCCACAAAAGATGATGATTATTTGCCTGAGATTCAATACTCTTTTGCTTCCAAGTTATATCAACTGATTCTACTTGAAAAGTCTTTTTTGGAAATCACCTGGGTACCTTGACATGCCTTGCACTGCAACTGGCTATGTCCCTCAACCACTATTATCTGGCTGTTGTTGACCCACTGTTCTCTTTATGCTTGGAAAACTGTGAGACTTCCCAATGAGAATCAAGTCCCTCTTGTGAACTATTGGTGTCAACACAATCCGCTCTAAAATGGCTGCAAAACACTTTCCTGCGACATCTTGTCACAAACCAAGAAAACCATCAATCTTGAAAACAAACCTTATACAAGAATGAAAATGATGCCAACCAACTCTTTTTCTCTTCAAATCTATAACTGTCGCATCTTGTACATCATCAAAGTACATGGCATTTTCCTACATCTTGGTGTACCTGATATCGACTTACAAGTCGACAAACACAATAGAGTAAACATAAGTCGAAAAAAATGATCGACACAACTTAGTCGTCAAGACAACATTGAGACAAGTCGAGACTCATTTGGAACGCATCGACATTCCAAAATGACAAGTTGACATTCATGATACACAAGCATGTTACATTCATGAGTCACTCATAATGAAACTATCATAAAGTTCACTGTTTACACATACAATATCACATGCATGTGCAAAGTTCTTCAACTCTCCTTCAAGTACAAACATAAGTGCATAAACCCAAAAACATGTGGGTACATAAGAGCTGAAATGAAAAGATATCTGGCTGCAATAAGTGAGTATCATACCCATATTTTACACCCTCCTGGTGAAGTTGTGCAAAAACAAGAATGCCTTCAATAGAATCGTATTCACATGCAAACTTGCATCATACAAGTTAGACAAGTTGTTGAAACTTGTCATACTTTCAACAGAAATGAATACATAAGGCTCAAATGTGCATCTACAAACAGAGAAATGCACTCCTTACTTGTTTAAGAAATCTAACCATTTCTTACCAAGCCAATTCAATGGTGACTGTTATCCCCCACTTTCAGGGATAACTAGGAGATCATGTCTTGAGGCCCACAGGTCCTAGGCATGGAGTACCGAGAGAATGATTGACTTTAGCATGGCCCTGGAGGGCCCACCTTTTCTTTCTTACAACACCTTTATCTTGTCAGCAACAACAACATCCACCACCATCGACTTGGTCCTATGTCAAAGAAGGTTCTTGCTCCATGAGGTAATTATTCCAGGTATCATAGTATGTGTCACTTTGATCATCAAAACCATTGAATGTATGCATATGATTCCTTTTATTTCTAACAACTGCTTGGATTATACACTTGCCCACTTGACCATGTTTGGGGGAATTGACAGGGTGCCCTAGCAAGCTTGTGTCTGTAGGTTTTGGTTTTCCATTGGGGGGAATTTTTGAAAATCCATCGTCCCCTCCCATCATAGTACCACTTTTCCATCTTATTTCCCGCTCACCTATCCCTTTCCACTTATCCATACATTGGGTTGACCTATTTTCAATATTGCACCTTATCAATTGGAAAGAAGGGGATAAAGGTCCAGAAGGTAAAAGCAAGCCGGTAAAAGATAAAATCCTAAAAAATAAAACCTCGAGATGCTTCGCCCATGGATCCCCGAGAAAGCAATAAAAGGCTTCTCAGCAAGAAACAAGAGGGACTCAGAAAAATAATAAAACAAGGCCTAACTAGAGGATAGGGGGTCTCATCACGAGCCAACCTATTAGGTCCATGGGTATCTAACAGTATGGAATTGCCATTAGTTTTTCACCATGCTAGGGCAGTGACTCTTAGTTGCATGGCCAAGAGAAAGGGGGTCTCATCACGAGCCAACCTTCTCATTTCTATGAAAATACTTGTGGATAATGCTATCACCACTGGTCACCACGCCATGGCAGTGTCCCTTGATTAGATATTGAACAAAAACAAAACAATAAAAGATAAAAGAATAAAAGAATGAAGAATAAAAGGCAAGAATGGGCTTGAAACAAATGCATACATGATAGGTAACCCTCGCCTTCTACAAAGGCACCCAAAGGTGACATTTTTTGCATCCTTAGCACACACTACAGCCACATGTTTGGACATCTGCTGACCACATCACCCAATTACATGGCTTGGATGAAGTTTTCTTCCGGGAACTTTCCTTCTTCTGTGGACACTAGCCCAATAGGACGTCTTGTCCTTTTCTCTAGACTTGTATTGTAGGCTTGTGTAACGTCTTTGAGCTGTTGACTGATGTATTAGGGATTTTATTCACATGTTTAATAATATTGATGATGAGATGTGATTGAAATTTCTATGATCCTTGTGACTGATGAGCCCATGGAGGGCGTAGCTTTTGAATTGCAGGACCATGCCCGACGGACAGGTACCATTTTGGACCGGTACACATGGGGAGATGATCAGTTCAGACCTCCGTGGCGCTGAAGAGCCCACCAGGTGGATGCTGAAACCTATCAGGGGGCAAAGACATGATAGAGATGGACCAGGGGCTTTGCACCAAAGAAGAAGAGGACGTTCCACCAGAGGCACCCCGACACAGATTGACCTAGGGGGGTTGATCCCTTTTCAGTGGAATGTTAGCCTTGGAAGGCCTGGGATGTCACCCTTGATGACCATGACATCATCCAACCTATTAGACGTCTTGGGAGGCAGACTGGGCAGCAGTGGCACGTGTGGCAGGTTGGAGAAGCCCAAGGAGGGCTAATGTTTTGCTCCTGGATGCTTCATTTTCCCTAGAAAGGGCTAATGTCCCCCTTAGAGGGGATTTTTATCTCTTTTCAGCTTGATTAGGTTTTTAATTTGAAATTTAATGTAAAAATAATATGATTTTAGTATTTTGGCCTTGTCGGCCTTTTACATGACCTAAAAAGTAAAATTAGGTCATGGAATGGTATAAATGAGGGATTTTTACCTTCATTTTTTCATCACAACTTACTCAATCCATAAGGAGGTATGAAATTTGCGCCCTATCTTGGGTTATTGGCTGATTTGGTGATGCGCACTTGTTGAAGGAGGACTATTTTGGTATGTTTTGGCTTCTCTCTTAATGGAATGTGTTAGACCTAGGGTTTGCATTGCTTATTCTTGGTGAATTGTAAGTATTTTTCTGCAAAAATTATTGAATGAATGGTTGTAGCTTAATTTCTTGCATATGTTTATAATTTTTCTGAACAAAACCCTAGGTGACAAGCACAAAAGTAGGTCCTTGTCTCATGTCCCCATTGAGAGAGATTTTTCAGCCATTGTTGAGGAAAGAAAGAGCCTATCATAGATACACTCCTATTTCTTCTTCCCTTTTGCTAGTCATACCTCTTAGAAGCTGAGAAGAAGGAGATGCCTTGAATCCTAGGGTTTCCACGCTTTGGGGCCAATTTTTCTAGGGTTTGCTGGTAAAGCCTTGCTGCTGCAACACTTTGTCTTATCAAACCCTCTTGTCTCACTTTATCTTTCATGCTAGCCATTTTTTCCATTGAGCTAAGGAAGGAGGAGAGATCACCAAGGCCTAGTTCACCTACACTGAAGTGAATCACTCTCCTAGGGTTTATACTTTGGGGCCTTGCTTCAGCAACACCTCAAAGTCCCTCCCTCTAGTCCTTAGTTGTTTCCTCCTTCAGCTCTTGCATCTTCCACCTTTTTTTACTCCATTAACCCTAAGGCACTAATCTAGAGAGACCTCATGTGCTGAAGTGACCTTTGTCAAAACCACTCTCAAAACCTTTGAATCAAAACCCTAACTACACTAACCCTAGCCTTAACTAACCTGCTAACCCTAAGTGTTGTCGTCATCCTTGGCTATTATATCATTTGTGCAGCTAACATTTCACTCTATAAGCAAATTGAATGGTGATTTAATGCATTTATTGAATGAAGTGTTGATCTATTACATTAAATTTTATATTGTTCCAATATTTATTGGTGAAGTGCTATAATTTTCATTGCTATTGATAAACATTAACTTCGTCAACATTTATTATCAAATTGATTATATGATCATCAAATAGTCATATATTTATATGAAGTACTAACACATTGAAATAGCTTGCATACATCGTTTTCTTTTTCTTTGTCCCAGGCAGGTATATTATTGGGGGTTTTACTTTATCATTGGCCTTTGGTCAGACTGTCTGCTCGACAGTGACTTGTGAGGGGGGAATAACTACTTTATCTTGTTATCCTTTTTTGCCTTCTCAAAATCCCAGGTCACCGGGGACGTCTCCCCTGGGCCTTACCAGCCTAAAGAGAAAGAACCATCCCATTGTGGTGAAATTGGGTGGGATTGGTTCATGTTATGCCAATTTGACCTTTAAACCTCAAGATTTTATCCCTTCTACAAATTGTGTGATAACAATGACTTTTCCTGCTAAAAATCCTCTTCTTGTGAATCATCTTGACTCACATCGATGATGGAATATCCTCTTCCATTCTTGACAGTCTCTTTATCCATCTGCTTCATGTGCTGTGAATGAGTGGTTGGATGCAATGTCCAACATTGGTCAATGAGATGACCCCTCTTATGGCAGTGAGTGTAAATCTTTTGCATCTTATTTTCAATTTTCCTTTGCTTGGAAAGTTTCCTGAATGTGGCCAATATTTTCCAACATCTTGAAACATGATGGTTATCTAAACGACAATATCTACATGTACTTTTTCTCCCATTTTTACATGGAAATTTACCATGCTCAACATAATCAAAAGCAACTGAACTACAGGCAGAAGTGTACCTTGAACATTCACCTTTATCACCTTCTTGAGGATTTGAATTTGAAGAGTTACTCACTCTCTTTTAAATACCAACAACAATTTTATTATCCTCATGGTTATCAAAACTCTCTTGTTTCACACATTTGCATTCATATTGAACACACACTTTTCATGCTTGATGATGCAGTGTCCCCACCTTAGCGGGGTCTGCTAACCTCTCGGTCTATGGATCTTCAAATTTCCCAAGCTGGAATAACTCTTCGGGTTCCTTCTGGAACCTCCACGAAAATAATCCATAGGTACTTATGTGAAACTCTTCCTGTGTGAACAAGCACTAGGCATAATCTTCCTCCACGTGACCACTACCCGTGACCACATGCCTAACCAAAAGGTACTTCACACTTCACGACCTTGGGTATTCTATTGCGAGTCACCTTGACTCCTCTAATCCTCGAGCTCCGAACTAGAGATTAGTGATTGATAGCTCCTCCCTTAACCTTAATCAATGTGACCCCGGGATATGAACTGGGGCCAATCCCTCGAGCGCTTCACGACTTCGCGTTGTCGAAAGACTGTTGGCCCTCTTCTCCCGAAACCCGAAACTGCACTCACGTTAGATCAATGGTCCATGACTCCCCGTGATCTGACGGTCCTGGTCTCCACTTCATGAATCAAGACTTCACATCTCAGGGTATCGAAGACTACTCGCCTCCCTTCTCTCGATTCCCGATTCTATGCTTACAAGATTAATGGTCCAGATCTCTCCATGATCCAACAGTTGAAATCTCCTTCACGAACTTAGGATTTCATGTTTCGGGAAGTTGGAGGATTGTTCACCTCTCTTCTCCCAATATCCGAACTCATGAGTTTCTTGGGACCAGATCTACGATCCACACTTTCCTTCAATCAACGACTGTGATCCTTTTGCGAACTTGGAATTCGTGAGGTTGCTTATCTCGTGCACTTCCAAAGGGTTAAAGCCCTGCACTTACCTCTGGATCTAATGACTGTTGGTCCACGCGCTCATATCTAACAGCCCAGATCTGATTTCTTCCCACGCGTTCTTCTGAGTGTCTGGACATGAGATTCAATGGCCAAATCTCTTCCCCTGAAGCTGATCCGACGACAACTATCTCTGCCCCTCCTGAGCTTTCGACTTCCTTCGACGTAGAAGATTTTATAAGTATCCAAAGGTCTCAACCTTTGTTCTTCCTACGAGTCCATCCCTTGGACTTTGTCTGCACTTTTGGAAAGTGCTATTTCTTCTGAGCTTAATCTCCTTAAATATTTCGATCTCCCATGCACTCCTTGCATTTTCGGGGATTTCGTCAAACTCAGATCAAAGGATTTCTTGAAAAGAAATTCTTCCCACCCTCCTGGCATCCCTCTATTTAGATTCTTCGAATTCTTACAGAGTTACTTCGACACTTAGCCGAATCTCGTATCTGTGCACTCCTTGTAACAAATTCTTACGCAAGGTTTGAGTTCTTGCAAACGACTTTGCATGCCTTGCAGCAGTCACTTTGCACTCCTTGCAAAGGGAAAGTTTTGTGCTATCTCTTCTGAGCTTCAGAATTGAAACAGGTTCCGATAATGCACTCTTTGTGCTCTATGTGCACACCTTGCACCCACTTAACAAAATAGAAAACAATGGAAACTTATACAAAAATTTCACAATTTCATAAACTCGTAACGAGATTCATTCATTCATGAAAGCAATTATAACAGGAAATTGCAAACAATATCCACACCATACATTCAATCAATTTTCCTATGTTATCTTCATTCAAAAGTAAATGGCTACAGCCGTAATCAAAACAACTACTAAAAACTCAAAACTCTCTTACTAACTCGCAATAGCCTCATTTGGGCATACAAAACCTTTATTTAACTCAGACGGTCCTTAGTGGTTCCTCCCCGACTACTTGTCTACTTGAAAAAACAAAAAAAACTAACTGCTACCTAATTTATGTTACATTCAAGACTAGGAGAGAAACTCCCAGATCATTCAAGATCACTCTGCTTCCACGTATTTGATCTTCTTTCATTTTCAATCAGTGGCAAAAAGACTCAGTAACTGCCAATGGTTTTGGATTCCAAAACGGTTCTCAGGCCTGAACTGTCCTGCCATGCATGCTTGCTGATGTCGTTGACGATGCTCCTACATCATACTCCTCTGGACAAAAAAATTCATGGAATCCTATCCATGACCTCCTGCACCGACTTTCCATGCTTCTGGATATCAGCTTCATTTTCCCAACTGGCATATTCTATTGGGTATCCCTTCCACTTGACCAGATATTCAAAATAGGTCTTCCTCCTGGTCTTCTTGCCAATCCTCTGATCAACGATCTTCTCCATCTATGGTTTTTCTGTTATAAGCATATGTTTCTCCTACTAAAACTTCTCTTTATTTTTTGATTACTCCATGTCGCCTTTCCTATAAGGATATAGGTCTGAAACGTTGAATATGGGTGATATGCCCACATCATCTGGCAACTCAATCTCATAGGCATTTGCGTCAAATTTCCTTAAGATATTACATGACCCTATCTTCTTCATTTTTAATTTGTTATATGTTACCCTAGGGAACCTTTCCTTCCTAAGATGTGCCAGAACCTAATCTCCTACTTCAAATTGAAGCTCCCTGTGATGTTGATCAAATCTGTGCTTGTATTCTTGCTTAGAGCTCTGCAACTGTCCTCTGATTTGGCTATGGAGTTTCTGCATTTCTGCAACAAAATCTTCTGCTCCAACGCTTCTGATCTCACTCTGATCCAAGTCTCTCAACTCAGGTACTTCCCTGGTTTGCATTCAATACAATATTTGGAATGGGCTCTTTCCAGTGCTCCTGTTTGGTGAGTCGTTGTATGCAAATTCTTCTTGTGGTAGAATATGATCCCACTGATTATGATGCTCAGTGACCAGACTCCTCAACAAGTTTCCCAAACTTCTGTTTACCACCTCATTCTATCCATCTATCTGAGGGTGATAAGCTGAGATGAAGGAAAAATCCATCTCGAACTTCTTCCATAGTGTTCTCCAAAAATGACCAACAAATTTTGTGTCTCTGTCCGAGACAATGCTTCTGGGTAGGTCGTAAAGTCTCACAACTTCCTTAAAAAATAGATTTGCAACAGGTGTTGCATCACTGGTCTTTTGGCATGGGATAAAGTGTGCCATATTTGAAAATCTATCTACCACCACAAATATGGAATAAAATCCTCTTTGTTTCCTTGGCAGTCCCAACACAAAATCCATTCTTATTGCATCCCAAGGCCTCTCTGGTATTGGAAATGGTTGATATAATCCAGTGTTTTGTCTTTTACCTTTTGCATGTTGGCAGATTCTACATCTGTTTTCAAATTTTATCACTTCTGCTCCCATACTCGACCAATAGTATGAGATTCTCAACTCTACAAATGTTTTATCATGGCCGAAATGTCCAGTCAATCCCCCACTATGCTTTTCCTTCAAAAGGTTGTCCCTCATAGATCATTTTGGTATGCACAACTGATTTACCTTGAACAACAATCCCTCTTGAATCATGTACTCTTCCCACTGGCTCCTGTCTCTTAGCATAGGATTTGCACATGCTTCATATGCTTCCTTGAAATCTGCATCATCACTATACATATCCTTAAGGTGTTCAAACCCCAAGGTCTTCACCTGAAACTCCTACAGAATCAAACATCTCCTTCTCAATGCATCAACAACTTTGTTAGCATTCCCAACAATATGTTGTATGACAAAAGTAAAATTCTGCTTAAACTCAATCCACTTTGCATGCCTCTGATTCAATTTTTCCTGTCTGGTTATGAATTGTAAGGCTTGGTTATTTCTATATAAGACAAATTCCCGCGGGACAAGGTAATGCCTCCATTTCTTCAAGGCTTGAATTATGGCATAAAACTCCTTATCATATGTGGAGTATTTCGTCTTAGTCTCATTCAACTTATTATTGAAATAGGCAACAAGCCTATTATCCTGGCTCAAAACTGCTTCAATTGCAACTCCACTTGCATCACACCTCACTTGAAATCTCTTTCCAAAATTAGGTAAGACCAGAATTGGTTGTTCTGTTATTTTCTTCTTCAGTATATTGAAGCTCCTCTTAGCCTCCTCTGTCCATTTAAAATACTGTTGCATCTTCTTTACTGTGTCCATCATTGGTGCACAAATTCCACTGAAATCTCTGATGAACTTCCTATAGAAACTTGCTAATCCATGGAAGCTTCTTACCTCAAACATGCTTCTTAGTGATGGCCATTCTTTGATTTCTCTCACCTTTTCTAGATCCATCTTCAGTTCATTTGAAGAGATCACAAAACCCATGTAAATGAGTTTTGTCTTCATAAAAGAGGACTTCTTCAATTTTATCAACAACTTTTCTTGTTGTAGTCTCCTCATTACTGGTGTCAGGTGTCTCAAATGCTCCTCTTTAGTCTTGTTAAATATTAGTATATCATCCAGATATACAACCACAAACTTGCCAATGAAGTCTTTCAATATTTCATTCATCAATCTCATAAAAGTGCTCGGGGCATTTGTTAAGACAAATGGCATAACAAGCCACTCATACAAACCTTCATTTGTCTTAAAGGATGTCTTCCATTCATCACCCTCTCTCATTCTTATCTGGTGATATCCACTTTTCAAATCTATCTTAGAAAATAAATTTTCTCCACTTAAACAATCCATTAAATCATCCATTCTCGGCAAAGGAAATCTATACCTGATGGTGATATTGTCAATGGCTCTTGAGTCTGTACACATTGTCCATACTCCATCTTTCTTTGGACTCAACACAGTTGGCACTGCGCATGGACTTAAGCTCTCTCTGACTAAACCCTTGTCTAAAAATTCCTAGACTTGGTTCCTTACCTCCTCATTCTCTCGAGGTGTCAATCTGTATGCTACTTTGTTTGGCAGACTTGCTCCTGATATCAGGTCAATATGATGGCTGATACTTCTGATGGGTGGAAACGAGTTAGGCAACTCATCCACCACTATGCCAACAAAATTATCCAACAATTCCTGAACTTCTTCAGGTAAATAATCCATTGCATTACTTGTAAGGACAACTCTAGGTTTCCTCACGACAACAAACTGCATCTTTTGTTCTTTCTTGACTTCTTTCAGGAATTCCTTCCCGCTCATGAGAAATATTATTGTGTTGGCTTCCTCTTTCACTTTCTTCTCCTCTATTGGCAGCAACATGTGTGTCCTACCATTATTCTCCAAGGTGTATGTATTCTTCCTCCCATCATGAATGACATTCCTATCAAACTGCCATGGTCTCCCCAACAAAATATGACATACATCCATGGGAATGACATCACATAGAATTTCATATTTGTATCCTCCTATCTTAAATTCAACCAAGCATTGTTTAGTAACCATTACCTGGTGTCCTTTCTGCAACCATGAGATTTTGTATGGCTTCTGGTGTGCAGTCATCTCCAGCTCCAGTTTCTCCACCATCTATGTGGATACTAGGTTATCAGTTCTCCCACTGTCAATGATCACCTTTCATACTCTGTCTTTATTATTGCAAGATGTCCTGAATAGGTTGTTCCTCTGCACCGGCTTCTCAACTTCTGCCTCTAGTTTTAAGAGAAATTTTCTCAACATTAGGGATGGTCCATCCTCTGCTCCTTCTACTTCAACATTCCTTCTCTGTGCTTATGAAATGTGAGCTTCACCTCCTTCTTTATTCTTCCTCTCGGGACATTCCCAAGACATGTGCCCTATGTTTACACAAGAATAGCACCTTACTTCTCCTCCTTTCCTTCTTCCTCTTCCTCTAGAAGAACTTATTCCACCACCTTGTCTTCCTTAGGAAATTCCTCCTCTTTCCGAGTGACTATGTGGTTTCTCAATCTCGTCTTTAGATTTATGTGCCTTGTCATGGGTGAATCCCTTGCCTTTGTTTGGGGCAGGGATTATACCTCTACCTCATTGGTTTTGTTTTCTGGCCAACTTATCCTCTGCCTTCAGTGAAAATTGATAAGCATCCTCCACTTTCCTTACTGACATCATGCTGATCTCATCCTGGATTTCATACCTCAGGCCATTTATATACCCGAAAACTTTTTCTTCATCTTTCTCTCTTTGTCCAGTACGGATATCTATCTTGTATAAATCCTATGTGTACTCTTTAACTGTCATACCCTTCTATCTCAGGTTTTGCAGTTTCCTGAACAGATTGATCTGATAATCTTTGGGCATGAATTTAGCCTTCAACTTGGCTACCATTCTATCCCAATTATTTATCTTCTATTTTCCTTTGCTTCTCCTCTCAGCTTGTAGTTCATCCCACCATAACGTTGCATGTCCTTTTAGCTTGGTGACAATATGTCTCACCCTTTTCTCCTCATCGACATCCTCATAGTCAAAATATTTTTCCATGGATCGTATCCAATCCAACAACTCTTCATCATCCAAATTACCTTCGTACATTGGGACCTCTATCTTGGCTCTAGCTCCCAATATGACAAATGCTCTCAGCAAGCGTTCTTTAGCAACATTTGCTCCTGCAACTTCTTTGACTTCTACTTCTTCACTCTCTGCATCGTTGATGTCTGCAGCATCAGGTGCCCTCCTTTGTGTTGCTTCCATTGCCTCTAATATTGCATGAAGTTCTCACATCTCCCTTTCTACAACCCAATTGGCTAAAGGCAGCTCCACTCGTCTCCTCAATGGCATTGTGTTGACTGTCTCTCACACACATAGTACAACTTCGAGTTCTTTTTTCTCCTCTCTTTTGTCTACGATCCATGTGATTTTTTTTGTCTCTGATACCACTTGATGCAATGCCCCCACCTCAGCGAGGTCTGCTGACCTCCTAGTTTATGGATCTTCAAATTTCCCAAGCTGGAATAACTCTTCGGGTTCCTGCTAGAACCTCCACAAAAATAATCCACATTTCCTTATGTGAAACTTTTCCCATGTGAAAAAACAGCAGGTGTAAGCTTCCTCCACGTGACCACTACCCGTGACCACAGGCCTAACCAAAAGGTGCTTCACACTTCACGACTTCGTGTATTCTATTGCGAGTCACCCCGACTCTTCAAATCCTCAAGCTCCGAACTAGAGCTTAATGATTGTTAGCTCCTCCCTTAACCTTAATCAATGTGACCCCCGGCTATGACCCGAGGACAATCCCTCAAGCACTTAGCGACTTCATGCTTCGCGTTGTCAGAAGACTGTTGGCCCTCTTCTCCTGAAACCCGAAACTACGCTCGTGTCAGATCGACGATCCATGACTCCCCATGATCTAACGGTCCTGGTCTCCACTTCGTGAATCAAGACTTCGCGTCTGGGGTATCGAGGACTGCTCGCCTCCCTTCTCCTAATTCCTGATTCTACACTTACCAGATTAACGATCCAGATCTCTTTGTGATCCAACGGTTGAGATCTCCTTCACGAACTCGAGACTTTGTGTTTCGCTAAGTTGGAGGACTTCTCACCTCTCTTCTTCTGATATCCGAACTTGCAAGTTTCTTGGGACCAAATCTACGGTCCACACTTTTCTTCGATCAATGACTGTGATCCTTTTGTGAACATGGAATTCATGAGGTTGCTTACCTTGTGCAATTTCAAAGGGTTAAAGCCCATGCACTTACCTCTAGATCCAATGGTTGTTGGTCCATGCGCTCAGATATAACGAACCAGATCTGATTTCCTCCTGGGCATTCTTTTGAATGTCTAGACGTGAGATTCGACGACCAGATCTCTTCCCCTGCAGCTGATCCGATGACAACTGTCGCTCCCCCCCCTGAGCTTCCGGCTTCCTCCGATTTAGAAGATTTTCTAAGTATCCAAAGGTCTCTACCTTTTTTCTTTCTACGAGTCTATCCCTTGTACTTTGTTTCCACTTTTGGAAAGTTCCATTCCTTCTGAGCTTAATCTCCTCGAAGATTTCGATCTCCCACACACGTGTTTTTGGGGATTTCGTCAAACTCAGATAAAAGGATTTCTTGAAAATAAATTCTTCCCGCCCTCCTCGCATCCCTCTATTCAGATTCTTTGACTTCTTATAGAGTTACTTTGACACTTAGCTGAATCTTGAATCTGTGCACTCCTTGCAACAAATTATTACGCAAGGTTGCATTCTTGCGGACGAATGTGCGCACCTTGCAGAAGTCACTTTGCACTCCTTGTAAAGGGAAAGTTTCATGCTATCTCTTCTGAGATTCAAAATGGAAATAGGTTCCGATAACGCACTCTTTGTGCTCTGTGTGCACACCTTGAACCCACTTAACAGAAGAGAAAAAAATGGAATCTTATACAAACATTTTACAATTTCATAAACTCGTAACAAGATTCATTCATTCATGAAAGCAACAATAACAAGAAATCAAAAACAATATCCACACCATGCATTGGATCAATTTTCCTCTATTATCTTCATTCAAAAGTAAATGGCTACAGCTGTAATAAAAACAACAACTAAAAACTCAGAATTCTCTTACTAACTCATAGCAGCCTCATTTGGGCATACAAAACCTCTATTTAACTCAGAGGGTCCTTATCGGTTTCTCCCTGACTACTAGTCTACTTGAAAAAACAAAAAAAACTATTTGCTACCTAATTTCTGTTACATTCAAGACTAGGAGAGAAACTCCCAGATCATTCACGGTCACTCTGCTTCCATGTATTTGATCTTCTTTCGTTTTCAATCAAGTCCAAAAAGACTCAGTCACTGCGAGCGGTTTTGGATTCCAAAATGATTCTCAGGCCTTAACTGTCTTGCCATGCATGCTCACTGACGATGCTCCTGCATCACTTGAGGGATTGAACTTGCAACAAAATTTGTTCTTGGAACTGTTTCCCTTGTCTCCTCAACTTTGGAATATGCAGAAGTATACCTTGAACATTCACCTTTATCGCCTTCTTGAGGAGGTGAATTTGAAGAGTTACTAGCTCTCTTTTGAAGACCAACAACAATATTCTTGTCCTCATGGCTATCACAAATCTCTTGTTTCACACATTTGCATTCATCTTGAACACACACTTTGCATGCTTGAGGGATTGAACTTGCAACAAAAGTTGTTCTTGGAACTGTTTTCCTTGTCTCCTCAACTTTGGAATATGATCCATCTTTGTGTTCATATCCAAGACCCCAATACTTGGGCCTCTCCTCAACAACAATAGGCTCAACAATTCCTTGTGCTTGTTTGCCTAACCTTCTACCTTCATAGCCCATTTTTAACAATAACTTGGACCCTATTCCTCTAGCATGATTTTCAAAAACACCAAAGCATTCAACTTGGGAGGAATTTGAAGAAAAACCAACATTACATACCTCATGTTCATGCATGTACTTGGTAAGGGTTTCCTTTTCCTCATGGAGTTGAGTCTCCATCTCATGCAACTTTTCAAGAAGCTAGTGCTTCTCGTCCTTCTTGGTCATCAACTACTCTTGAAGGACAATGCTCTTCTTCCTATCTTCCCACATCGCTTGCACCATATCTCTCATGGTTACAAGATCCTTCAACATATATTTGTCAACGAACTTGGCTAATGAAGATGTATGAGAACTCTCACTTTTTGAAGCTTCCTCCATCCTTACAAGGTATCAAACTTCAACACAAAACTTGCACAATAATACCAACAACTAAATCTCTAGCTATCAATGGAAATCACATGAGCAAAACTATGCTCTGATATAACTTGATTTGAAAATAGGGGGCTAGCTTGTTTTGCTATGCAAGCACCCTCTACTCCATTAAAATAAACTTCAGGACCTTGTTCAATGTCTTAATTGTGCAAGAGGATTTGTGTGTCAAGTTTTAGGCTCCTTTTAGGTGTTTATGTGTGAGGTTTTTTAAAGGTTAAATATGTTGTTTAAAGAATATAACATCAAGCATAAATTGCAGAAAATATTAACCATCAATCTCACAACAACAACATGATAAAGGAGTTCACCCCCAACTGGGATACATCTTCTTGAGCCTCCATCAATGGACTAGGCTCGCTGGTATTAGTTTGTATAATTTATTTTACAAGATGCTGCTCAACTCCAATGGATTTACTTTCTGTACCATTGGGTTCAAAATACTTAAAACCGCAAAAATGACTGTTAGATCTATGAAAACAGACCATGGCTCATATGGGCATGACCTCTTCTACTGGTGGCCCTGAGCTTTCCTGTGGACAAAACACTTGTAAAAGTCCTCTAATGCCCCTGCAACCTGTTCCAATGAGTTCAAAGCATATCAATTAGCCTAGAATGACTATTGAGTCACTGAAAATGGACTTTGGCTTCCTTGGACAAGGCCTCCTTCACTGGTGGCCCATGTCTCCTTGGAGCTCTCTAGACTTCCCTATAGACAAATCTGCATTAGAAGTCTCCAAATTCCTTTGAAACATGTACCAATGGCTTCAGAACATCCAAAAAACCCTAGCTGGGCTTTTTTGACACCCGGTTTGGCCAAAAAATGAAGAAGATAGACCTCCTGCAAGTTTTCTCCTTCAAGCTTGTTGTCTTTGGTTCGCCAAATCGTACCTGTGTGTGTGTAACCTAGATTTTGGGTGTTTCCCATTCCTAAACCCAACACCTATGCCCATTTCCACAAATTGTGCCAAAATGTCGCACGGTTAGGGGACTAGCACCCAAACTGGCGGAGGTGTTGGACGCGTGGGTCATATGACCACGTCCTCGTGCAAGTTGTGGGCACTTGTTGAAATGACCAACAATGTGAAACATGTCACTCAATGGGGGGAGAACCATTGGAGTTTTTATTCCTGCGCAACCCATTTAGTAGGGTCATATGGTATGGTGTATACGATCAGGGGCTAGGGATAAGCCTGAGCCCAGACCCTGCACCAAACCATAACACAAACAAACTTAAATATATATCACACCATTATATTGTACGAACCATAGTGCGGGCTTGGTGGTATCCCAACCTTTTCCAAAACTTTCCACCGTGCGGGAGGTTTGGGGTTCAACCCCCACAGACTCCACATGATTTTTACCATATACCAAGGTGCCACGTGGCAGCCCACGCCTGGGCCACATGGCACCATTGAATTTGCCAAAAAGAATGACATGTGTCCAAAATTCATTCACCCACATGTCTACCACTTGACTTCCAACTCAGCATCTGCCAACTCAGCACTACCACGTGTCGTTCCTTACTCTGCCACGTCACCCTGTACGGAATATATGGATTGTACAGTCAACAAAATTTTGCCTGTTTGGAAAAATGAACAGAACGCGATATCTCACTCATTCGATGCCCGTTTGAACTCGTTTGAGTTGTGTTGGGTTTGTGAGGATGAGGCCTACACATTTGTCCATTTTGAAGTGATTTAGAGCACTTTGATTTTTGGGCTAATTTTTGACCCCTGGTCCAGATTCTGATCCTAAAGGCTCCCCTGTTAACCTTGATGAATGTTTGTACCATCTTAAATCCTCTTTGTACTCCGCATCAAATTTATGCAACCCTATTTGACTCCACCAATGTTCCTCCAGAGAATCCTCTAGCTGTCCACTTGCTCCATTCGTCATCTCAATCTACATTAAACAATGACAAGTCTATACCTACCCTATCCCCTAAAAACCACTCTCCACCTCACTGAAAGATCTTTATTTTCCTGAGCTCAAATCCCCAGAATGCCATACCAGCTCCAGCTGCCATCCTCTGTGCGGGGCTGTGTCACCCTACCCCATCTCAAACCTTTAATTTTTCAATCTGAAGTATCAACTTTGCCCCACACTCCCCTTTACATATTTAGTTACAATTGCTTTCATTTGAGGCCAATAACAAAAACTCTGCAAATGAGCCATATTTTTTCCTACCCCAAAATGACTAGACACACTAGAAGTGTGCGCTTCTTGTATCACATGGACTCGTTCACTTGTAGGAATATATAGCTTCCCAAGATGATAGAGTAATATTCCCTGCAGACAACAGTTCTCTACATGTGCACCATGGGTTAACTTCTCATATACTTATTTAAAATCTTCATCGATGGCATATTGTTCTACATATCTATCATGAGATAAAGAAGTATTCTTCAAAATAATAGCAACAATAGGAGGTCTAGAAAGCATATCGACTACCTTGTTACTTGTACCCTTCTTGTACTTGATTACCAAATGAAATTGTTGTAGAAAACCCATCCACCTGTAGTGCCGAGATTGTTACAGTTTGGTTTGTGCTTGAAAATACTGTAAGGGCTGGTGATCTGTATGTATAATTGTTTCTTTCCCAAACAAGTAGTTCTTCCATTTCTTTACACTTTGAACTAATGCATACAACTCTTTATCATATGCAGGATAATTAACAATAGCCTGGTTAAAAGTCTCAGAGTGGTAACATATAGGCTTATAGTATTGCATCAATACTACACCCATGGCGTATCCGCTGGCATCTGTCTCGATATCGAACAACTGTTGAAGATTCAGGAGTGCTAATGCTGGTGTGATACCGATCTTCTCCTTAAAAATGTTGAAAGTTTTTTGTTGCTTTCCTTCCCAGTGGTTAAGGAACGCAAAGAAGTTTCTATAAAGGAGAAGTTGGGAATGAATCTCCTCCAATACTGGACTGCACCCAAGAAGCTTTGAATCTTGGTCACACTTTTTGGCTTATGCCATTTCACAATTACTTCAATTTTGGAAGGATCAATCTTCAATTGTCATCCTCCTACAATATGACCTAAATATACAAGTGCATTCTTGCCAAATTCACATTTAGACATTTTCACATACAACTTTTCCCTCTGCAAAGTATCCAATACTTGTTTTACATGCATTACATGTTCATCCCAAGTCCCTATAAAAACAAGAATGTCATCTAAATATACAATCACAAAGTCATCTAGGAAAGGACTGAATACATCATTCATCACACACATGAATGTTTTCGGAGCATTACAAAGCCCAAATGACATAACTAACCACTCAAACAATCCTTGCTTGGTTTTAAAGCTAGTCTTCCATGCATCCTGTTTTGCGACCCTGATTTGATGATATCCACTGCACAAATCCAACTTAGTGAAATAAACAACATTCTTGAACTAATCAAGTAAATCATCTATACGAGGAAGAGGGTATCGATTTTTCACCGTGATTTTATTTAAAGCCTAGTAATCAACACATATTCGCCATGTGCCATCTTTCTTCGACACCATCACGATCGGAGAACCACAAGGAGATGAACTGGGCTTGATGACCCGTTGATCCAATAATCCCTGTACCTGCTTCTTGATCTCTGTCATCTCCACAACTGACATCGTGTACATGCCCACATTAGGAAGAGGAGAATCCTGCTAAAGATGTTTCTCATGTTGGATTTCCCTCTTAGGAGGTAATCCATCTGGTTCCTGAAAAATATCATCATACTTAGAAACAATATCAGTTAATTCCTTTTTATTAGATCGCACCCTTGGAAAGCGTCGTATGTCACAAGATCTTTCTCTTTGACGACCATGGGTACATACTTAGAAACAATAATAGAATCTTTGCTCAAATCAGAAAACTAACACCACCACTGTGTTTATGGAGTTTTTTAACCTAAAAATGATTGTCTCCACAACTTGATCCGAGTCAGACACTTTTTAACCCAAGAGGCACCCCTGCCTCAGTTTGCATGCCACTGCTCTTGCAATAAATCACTGGCAGATCTCAAAATCTGTGCCAACTCTCGAAAACTGTACAAAAATCCATACAGATCTGTACCGTACAGACGCGCTTGGTCTTCCTCTCGTGCTCTGCCTCGAATGCACTACTCGAAACCCCTTCTTATACAAATTTTAGGTGATTATATAATAACTAAGGTGCTTGGCGCACTGGTAGGTGGACCTATTTTTAGAGCGTGGGTTATTGGAGGTCTCGGGGTTGAATCCCATGGACTCCACTCCTTTTGGCGGACTGTTTTGGTGGTTTTTGCTAAATATGGCAGACCGTTTTGGCACGCTCTGCTAAATGTGGCAGAGAATTTGGCTAATAGTTTGGAGGTCAGTTACACTTGGCGGCTAGTGAATATGCCGTTATTTCTAGTGGAACCACCGCCATATTTGGCGGTCTATTTATATATATATTTAACTTTTTGGTCACAGGGCCTCCTTGTGCATTTCGGGGGTACCACGTGGCGGCTTCCTATTGGGCCACATGGAATCCATTGATTTTTCCACTTGGGTATGATGACATCACCTCAGACATGTGGCACCTTTTGGGTGGTGCAATGTGGCATCACCTGGGGGTGCCACGTGGCACTTTTTTACTTGTCCATGTGGCACCCTAAAAATTCCAAATCTGACTGACACGTGGTAGCCTCTGGTGTTGCCATGTGTCATGATGACATCATGTCGATGTCATCATGACATGTGTCACCCTATGCTCTTTCCATGTGGGTTGTACAGACACTAACGACATCCGTACTGATGCTAACATCAGCAGTACGGATGCTGACTCATCCCTACTGACTGGGCTAGGTTGACCAAAACTTTGACCGTTTATATCTTTTAATCCGTAACTCCGTTTGATGAGTTGTTTGTGTTGTTAGAAATATTTCGATGCGCTCTTTGCGATTATTCCATTTTCACTGAGTTTTGGGAACTTTGAATTTTTTCCCTTTTGTTGTCTACTAAAGCCATTTTGAGCGTTATGATTTGCTTCTGTGCATTATGAGTTGCTCTTAACCTTCTCTGGATTCTTTTTGGATCAACCTACAAGAATTTCAAAGTATTGACTGCTTTTGTATCCCATGTAGACAATAATATGATAGTCGTAATGGGCCTCCTGTGAAAGGAAGGAAGCACTATAACCCTCCTCCTAGAAGGAATTCCACCTTAACTATAATAGTGGTCCGAGGAGGCCAGAGAGGGTAGTAAAGTTAGAGTTATCTCTTGGAGGTGGGGCAGGCCAGGACTCTAAGTCCTGGAATGGTTGCAGGGTTTAAACCCCAACTAGAAGGAGTAGATAAAGGCACCTTGAGTTAGGTATCAAAATACCTAGTGTCTGAAGAAGACATGTGCATGAACAAAGAACGTTAACTCCCCATGAAACCTCCTATCATGTAGTGAAGGTTTACAAGAGATGAGAACCTCGACTTAAATGGTGAAAGGGGAAACCTTAGTGTTCTTTGGAGAAAAGGAGAGAGCCATGAAATCTTGGTAAATCTTTATAAAGAACTGGAAGAAATCCGAAATCGACTAAGTCCTTAAGTTGGGCATTAACGAGTTGAGGAACTAGCATAGAGTGAGGGAGAAATTACCACCATTTATTTGAAGGGGAGGATAAATCTCAACCCTTCATCAAAAGAGGTATTGTCGCTAGGAGCGACCGTGTGCTTGGAATTATGCAAAGTATGACGAAACTGAAACCCTGGGAGGTAATGTGGACCATTGATCGATGTAGAGGTGAGATCAAATCTCTGCCGTAGATCCTTGTAAATTTTTGTTTTTCCTCGAAGGATCGTGGTTGTCGATTTGGCGCGATGGTTAGATCTAGACCCTCGGTTGGTGTAGGAGTAGGATTGAATCTCACCTGTCGATTTGGAGAGATAATAGATCCTAGGTGTTCATTGCAGGGTACCATTTGGATTAAGTTGAACTCACAGAGGAAATGCACTCTGAAGGAGGGACTCTAAGGACAAATCTAGACCATTGATTGGGACCTGAGCAAGATCTGATCCTACCCGTTTATTGTGGTGTGCCAATCAGATTAAATCGTGGAGATGAGCTCTGACAAGGAGGATCCGAGGGAAGATATAGACCATTGATCATACCCAGGCTTAGATTAATCTTATCTATCGATCCTTCGTAAGGGCCTAATAGGTTCCTTGGCGAGTAGTGACAAGTGGATGACATCACCCCAACCAACATGCTTGGGGCATGTGTCAACACCTTGAATATCGAAATAAATACCCCATGATGACATGTAGACCCACCTCAGTGAACGTGTAATGATGTAGGTGGTGCCACGTGTCAAATAAAGATTGCGCCACATGTCATGAAGTTTTGTCCCTTTTGAGGAAGAGTCCATTGGGTACAAATGTTCCACGTGTTGTACTAGGTGACCGATACACATGGAAACTAATGCCTAGGTGGTAGGTACACAGTGACACAATGTTTACTTGACACGTGGCCCTGTAAGGGCCTAATAGGTTCCTTGGCGAGTAGCAACAAGTGGATGATGTCACCCTGATCAACATGCTTAGGGCATGTGTCAACACCTTGAAGATCGAAATAGATACCCCACAATGACATTTAGACCCACCTCAGCCCACGTGTAGTGACGTGGGTGGGGCCACGTGTCAAGTAAATATTGTGCCATGTGTCACAAATTTTTGGCCCTTTCGAGGCAGAGTTATTTGGGTATCAATGTGCCATGTGTTATACTAGGTGACCAGTACACGTGTCAATAGATGCCTAGGTGGCAGGTACACGGTGGCCTTGGATTCCATGTGGCAACTAATGTGTACAAAAGTGGACACGTGTTAATTTGAAATTCATAGGATAGACAAAGTATGAGACTTATCGGTTTCATACCTAAGGATAGGTGTCTTAATCCTTTCCGTTAGATATTCTTTGAAGATATCCTGACCATTCATCACAAGGTGCTATTCGAAGTGAGTTACGAAGATACACTCCGACAGAGGAGCTCCGAGAGGAGATCTGGATCATTGATATGTCGAGATCAAAGGAGCTCTGAGATACAATCATGATCATAGATCTATCGATATCAAGGGATATTCTAGATGTAATCATGACTATTGATCTCTCGAGAGCAAGGGAGCTCCAAGATGAAATCATGCTCGTTGATCCGTTGGGATCGGAGGATCTCTGAGAGGAGATCTGGATCGTCAATCTACCAAGATCAGAGGGACTCAATGGATGATCTGGGTCATTGATATTTAGTTAAATGGCTCGAGAGGATGGCATGGATGGTGCCACACGTCAAGCATATAAGGTGCCACATGTCGACCATAGAAGGTTCCATGTGACATAGTGATTTTACACTTGTAGGTGAGCTTTTGTGAGAAATTTGAATTCCATGTGTTAGGTGTTGATGGTACCATGTGTCATGCAGAGATGACGTTATGTGTCAAGAGGAATTGGTACATGTAGGTGAAAATATGAGAAGATCTGGGCCATTCGTCTAAGTTTGAAAGGATGGCAAGGTCACGTGTTGACCAAATTTGATGACGACGATATAGGCATTGATGACACAATGAGAGCTGTTTATATGTTGTTGGGCGAGAGAGATCTTTGCAGTAAATTTCCTCAAGATTCGTCCAAGAGAGGTGGACATCACGATGATGTGAGGGTGCTAATGTTACAACCAGTGTGACTAAGTAGTGACAAATGTAACTACGTAATTGGTCAATGAGGCAAGGTAGATCCCATTAGACGAGGAGGTCCATTGGGCCTTTGTTTTATTTTGGGACGTTGGATCTGTAGGCTAATGAATTTGGACCGTTGATCTAGATGTAATGTCATCAGGGTTCAAAGGGGACCTATTAGGAATTGTTAAGAAACACCGACAACAATGAAAGGAGGAGTGATCTAGACCGTCGATCAGAGTGGGATGAAGACATCATTTGAACCATTGATCTGCCGTGGGTCTCACCATCAACTTTAAAGGTGAGAAGCAAATGAGAAATTAACCATTGCACAAGTTGGTGTCATCGACTTACTTAGAGTTATTAGATGATTGACATGAGGAACTTCGGATCTAGGATAGGCTCGATTAATAGATCATCGTCGGAACTTTTGGTTGGGGTATTTGCAACCCATGGGAGTAAAATATCGACGATGACTACATGAGGTTCCATGGGACCGAAACGATGGAGTGACGAACCGTGTGGCAAACACCACGTCGGAGCCACGACTATGTCACATCAGATGACACATGGGATAGGCATCCATGTGGATGCCACATGGTAGTGAGGTGGCACTTGGCGAATGAGGGCCAAGAACTTTGGAAGGTCATAAATTTTGACTCCGAGATCGGATTTGGGCATACTTACAATAGTTGGAAATATATTAACGAGTAGGAGACATTTGTGCCCTTGACAATAGGCTCTAAGATGGTTAAGGACAAGTGAAATTTATGACCCCATTCCCTTAAAAGGTACTTAGGGGGTCGGGTGTGTTACAATGAATCACTAACTCCAATAGATGTATTGTTGTTGTGTGTCTTTCCCCTTCACATATCCTTTCTTTTATAACCTTTAGTTTTGACTGAATCAAGCATGTGTCTAATCTCTAAAGTAATTAATGGTTGAGATTATATCTCACCTCACTTGAGATCAAGGGATAAGATTAATTTAATTCACTAATTCCAATAACTTTATCATTTCACTAATTCACCAAGGCTTTGGATGACTTCCATACGCCTAGAGACTTAGACCTATGCGAAAGTACCTGTTCGATGCTGCAAACATCAACAATTATTTCAACACCACAATTATATTGTGGTGTTGGAATAATCCTTTGAAGCCTTATCCCATATTTAGCACAATAATTTTCAAAATCCTTCTTCGCATACCCAATTCCATTATCACTCTTTAAACATTTTGTTTCCTCTCCACTTTCATTTTCAATCAAATCTTTGAACTCCTTTAACACCTCAAAGACTTCATTCTTATGATTAAGGAAATAGATCCAAACCTTTATTTTGTAATCATAAATGAAGGTTAGTAGGTACTTGGATACTTTTATATAGGATTACTCATTGGTTCGCAAATCTCACTATGGATAGTTTCTATGGGTATTTTTCGCTCCATATTTTCCCTTTATCGAATCCCCCTCCATGGGGATTTCCTAGAACATCCTTCACGCACACCTTTCATAGATGAAACACTAGGAAAACCTCTTACCATATTTAACCTAAATCATAACTTGCCATTGTTGTTAGATTGAGAAACCAAAATCATGTTCGAAAAACAAATATTCCAACATAGGACAAACACCTTTAGTAACCACTCACACAACCAGATCAAATATCAACACATCGATGTTTTTACATTGTAAAATCCCTGTGGGGAAACATCTACAACCCCAATCAATGCAACCACTTGGAGCAACTTATTTATGCAAAAGAAAAATTTACAAGAGAGTTACAAGAGAGTTTCTCACAATCAATCATCGACAAATGACCCTCCATGCAATTTAAATAGAGATCATGGACCAATTAGGTGTTAATCCACAAATCAATGTAGTTGTTAAGATCGAGGAGAATGTGATCCGTCTGATTACTTTGTGTCGAGAACATATCATGACTTTAAAATTACAAATGTAAACTAAAATAACACACTTTAACCTAACGACACATTAGACCAAGTTGATCTTAACTAACTCCTAATTATCTAAATATCCTAATATCCCCCTTTAAGAAAAACTTTGGATTTGATTGAAGGATTTACAAAGACAATAGAATAGGAGAAAGAAGGAGGCATCACAGCCTATCCCTCCTTAATGACAACTTCTTGAACTCCCAACATAGATCGAATTTTGGAAAACTTCACTTCTGTAAGAGACTTTGTGAAAATTTTTGCAATTTGATCTTCTATAGGGAAAAACAACACTTCAATAACTCGATCATGAATGAGATTTCTAATGAAGTGCATGTGTTTCTCAATGTGTTTGCTTCACCGATGTTAAACTGGATCTTCGGCGAGCTTGATGGCACTCTGATTGTCTCACCAGAGGGTGGTCGAATGCTACTGCTGGAATCCAAACTATGAAAGGATTTGTTAAAGACACCAGGCTTCTTGAATTGCATTAATCATTTCTCGATACTATGCTTCTGTTGAATAAAGAGAAATAACCTATTGTTTCTTATAGACCCAAGTGAGATTTCCTGAACCAATGACTAAAAAATAACCACCGGTAGAATTTTGATCATCAGGGTCACTGACCCAATATGAAATAGTGAAGCCAACCAACAAAGGAGTCCCCCCTGAACTGTAATGTATCAACAAGATCAAGAAAAAAGGAAATATCAAGACATGTATGAGTCAAATATAAGAGGTTACCAAGTAACTGATGATACAAGGTGGCATCAATTTTGGGAGAAGTACAAGTGACAACAAGTTTGACTTCAAATTGGAAGGGAGAAGGGGTTGGTTTAGAATCTTCCATGTGAACGTGATCAAGAAGTGATGATGGGTCCAAATGTCTTGTCAAGTAGGTAAGGGAGAACGTCCGATGGAAGGTCCCAATTAGATCTACTCTCCTTTGGGGTGGTGTTTCCGATGAGTATATGGGCCTCGTTGCTGCTCATAATTAAAAGAAGAAAAAGGGGAAAGACAACAGAATTCCATCCAAAGAGTTCTAATTAATCCTGATGCTAATAAAATGATAAAAAACTAATATAATATAACTACTTCTAACCTATCCCATGGGAGAAAAAATAATAGGTGAGCACAACTTAAAATTATACTTAGACAACATAAATAATTCATGGAAACCAAAGTATTTTATATCAATAATATTGTAGATATCATCTCAAATAGTTGAATAAGATACCTATAACATCATCCTTGCACTCATTATAAATCACAACATAAGAATTCTAAAAAACTAAGTACAAAAATAGTTCACATGATCAATACCCAAAAAACTTAAACCATAAATACAAGTGTAGAATAGGCCCATAAGCATTTGCAAATAATTATTACTTCAAAATGTCTTCCACTCTTTTTTAACTCAGAAAAATAGTAATATGTTTCATTACAAAGGGAAAAAGTCCCCTTTTACATTCAACTTGCTCTCTTTTATAAAACAAGAGGGACTCTTAAGCTTTCATGGCTGTTCGTTTCATTTTCCCCCAATTTATTTTTACATTTCAAATTTATTTCATATTTAAAAAAATGAATATGCAGGGGTTACACATAGAAGTTGGAGAGTCTCCTGGGAAGTTATTTTCTCCCTTGGGCATCTTATAAATGACATTCATCAAAATGTTATTGACTTTGCAAACATTTGTATTTCTGCCTGTTTGGGGTCATCTTTTGAATTTCTTGAATCATTCTGGGATTTTATTGCCTTGGCCTATCGAATGAGATCATTTTGGCTTCTCCTTCTCTATCTCATCTCTCCATTGAGCTCTTGATGGCCTTATTTCATTGCATCTATCATGAGATATGACTGTTTGAAGTCTACATAACCCGTTCTTCAACTGAATTCAGGTTCCTTTTGTGTTTTGCATTTTTTAACCATTTACACTTAGTATTTATCAAATATTGTGATCCCATTCCGTTATTCCTCTTTCTATCTTTCCATTGATCCATCCCGGGCCTAATTTTGTTTCTCGTAGCCCTGGATATGGCTTCATGAAGTCTGCATAGTCATTTCTTCCCCTAAATCCATGGTTTTCTATTTTCTGCATTTTTTGATGTCTTTTGTCACCTATCCAGCCTGAAGAACTTCTCCACTACATTCCTCTATCTGATACCTTTCCAACTAGGTATCATAGACCTAATTCCGACACCTGTAGAAAAAGTTATGCCTGTTTAAAGATCGTCGCTCAACAACCATCAATCAAGCCTGTGGGTTAATCTGGACAATTAATCCTCAACCTACGAAAATGAGTCTCACATGCATAAGAGAGTTCATCATTTAGAAATTTAAATGGTTCAACCCCTATGGGTAGTTTTAATAAGGATTTGGGTGGGCAAGGGACCTGTGACTTGTAGTTTAATTTTAGCTAATTTTCCCTTTTTTTAAATTATGAAAATAATGAAAAGTATAATAAAATAAAAATAGAAAATTTATTTACATTATTTACAACATAGTTTAAAATACAAGATTACTCCTAATCCTATGTAAAAAATCAAAGAAAATTAAAATTAAAATTAAACTAAACTAATTACCCCTCCGTAATGAAAAATAAAAATGATGGAAACTGAGATCCTAGGATTAGCGATGCGAACAATGGCGGACACTGAGGTTCTAGGGTTTTGAGTTTGCGACTCGTCTGAGAGGCCATGGCGGCGCCAGGGGGTGGGGGCTCGGCCCCTCCTCCGCCGAATCTGTGCAAAGAGGCCTTTGCAAGGCTGGTTACGAGCTGTGGGAAGAAATCGATGGCCCCTGACATTCCGAAATTTATCAAAAAGCTTGAGGATATCCCCGAAATAGCCCTCCCGGATGAGAAACCAATGCAGATCGCCCTGGCATTAGTTCAGCGGGGTCTCGTGGGTCAGTTCATGGGCCTATGGCCATCCACTAAAACCACTGACGATTGGATCCAGAGAAACTGGAAACCGAATCTGACACAGGGAGTCACCTGCTACCCTGTAGGCAGAGGGTTCTTCGTTTTCGAATTCATCTCGGAAGAGAACCGCGACCTAATTTTTAGGAACGGCCCCTATTTTATGGGCTCACAAGGTCTATATTTGAACAAGTGGTCCCCCGATTTTGATCCCATGATGGATACCCCCAAAGAAGTGCCAGTGTGGGTCAGGCTACCTAACCTCCTGATGCATTGCTGGGACTCAGATTCTCTGCAAAGGATAGGGAATGGGGTTGGCAGGTATATAGACAGAGCAGATAACCGTGGACAGTACAGCTGCGCTAGAATATGCGTGGAAGTCAACTTGGAAGCAGGGCTCCCAGAATCAGTCAAGCTAACCATTGGAAACTGGTCCCACTTCCAGAAGCTTGATTATGAACACTTGCCTTTCAAATGTCGGAATTGTCAGGAGCACGGCCATTTTCAAAGGAATTGCCCCAAACTCCAAACTAGCGGGAAAGAGGATGCAGAAGGTTGGCAAAAAGTCAAAAGAAGCAAAAATTCGAGTAATGCCAGAAGCAAGGATAA
>JASDQU010738848.1:260106-283036 GCA_032191745.1 Picea mariana
TTCATGACGTAATAAAGACTAGAGCATATTATGTGCAAGTATATGGTAAATCAAAATAAGTTGGATGCAAATGTTTTATTTTTTCAAATCGGGTTATGTTAATTGTTGTGTTAAAGTTAAATTCATTTAAATCTTTTTGCGCTACGTGGAGGGTGCGTTTCTCTTGGTGATGCATTTGAGAGCAAAGTGTCATGTTCATGACATCGATGTGGGTGATAATGACAACGGGTCAACCAACCATTTTTAAGTCATGACTTATGCGCACACATTAGAGGCCAATCTCATTCCATGTCTCCTTTAAGGCTTAACATTTGTGTTGATTAAGGATTATATTGATGCAAGTTACCGCATTATTCCAGGTTGACTCTCAATGCTTAGTGACTGGAAGCACCTAAAGTAAATCATTCTTAGAGTGGTACCAAATATTTAACCTTAACATAAATCCTTTAGAAAACATTTCTGAATATAGGTAAATCTTTTAGACTGATTCAAACTTTTCCTTTGAGTGAATGACACAATTGGTCATGTTTCATGGTTATTATTAATGATTGAGTTTTTCCACAAGATTACCAATTCACAGAGCTACGTGTGCTAAATTTGAGTTCCTTGTTGTTATAAATTAGATTGTTCAATGTGTTTCTTGTCCATCAATTCCTTTCTTTTATGGTTTCATAATTGTCTTGTCAATAGCTGAGTTTGGTCGCAATTGCATAGTTTTCTTAAAGGGAGAAAGGATTGATTATTTTAACAGTCTATACAAAAGGGATACATGTTACACAAAGCTCTTGTTCTTTGTTCCAGATTGTCAGTTGATGGTTGTCCACTGAGTGTCCATTTAATGTCCCTACTAATTTCCTTCGCGAGTAAACTCTCAATCGATCGTTGGCACACATTTTTGGTTAATTACGTTAATTTTGATGCTTGGCAATTGCATGAGGTAATTGTATTAGATGGTGGCCACGAGCTTTTACTTTATCCTTTGCTTTAAATTTCGAATCGAAACCACTCTTTATACAATTTGATTTTCTACATTAGCATATATATTTATATACACATAATATTTTTCATTATAATATTATAATTAATAAATAAACTAGAACGCGGATGAAATAATGACATATATTATTAAATTCTATCAAAGATTATATATATTATTGATTGGGTATTTATGTCTTATAATAATGATTGAAATTAGGAATTTTTTTAATAAATTGATATTATTGGTTCTATTAATAATTATATTTATGATTGATTGATATTAAAGACTTATATTAATGATTGATACTATTGATTTTATTTAATGATGTTATAATTAATGAATTAGAAGTCAAATAGAATAATGAATTATATTAATAAGTTAATGGAAAATAAATAAAAGCTTGTGTCTTTCGTATGAATAACTAATGCACAAGTTGTATAGCTTTAAAAAGGTAGATAAGATGATTATACTTGTTTACCCTGTTAAATCACTAGATATAATCTTCAGATTTAGTGTTAGACTATTAACTAGTTCTTGGCGAATGATTTGTATTTTGCATAGGTGAAGTATTACATTTTTATTTGTTAAATTTCGAAATTAGTTGTGTTATTTAAAGTTACTCTTTGATTATCTATAAAAGTTTTTATGTTCCTTGTCATGCTTAGTATTGATGATTTAAAACAAGAGGGTCGTTACATATGGTATCAAAGCAGGGCTCTACTCTGCAACACTGGACTCATTATGACTTTCAATGTAAATTTTTAATTAAAGATGCAATTACTATTATAAATTGAAATTTGTTTATGCAAGTATCATGGTCAGAGTATGGAGAATGAGTCGATTTGGGGGTACAGGAGGAAGAGGTATGCCTCCTTCAGTACACCCACACCCGAGGGATCTACTCCATAGGGAGAAGAGCATACTACCGAGCAAGAGCATCTTGCAGTGGATGATGTCATGGGTATGATGAGATCTTTTCAAAGTATGTCAAAGGCGCTGATAAATCACCTTGATCGTGGTGAGGGTAGAGGATCTGCACCCAATGAGGGTTCACATCGCCCTCCTGTATCTAGTAGTGGTGTTCATAGAGAACTCGAGAAGGTTAAATTTCCCAAGTTTTGGGGTTCTACAGACAGTTTAGTAGTCGAAGCTTGGTTGGAGAATATGACAATGTGTTTTGCATTGCGTGATTATACCTCCAACATGAAGATCTGCACGGTGGTCTTCCAGCTGAAAGGGAGTGTGCTTCTTTGGTTGAAGACACTCTTACTACAGTTGAATATGGCCATTGAAGACATGTCATGGAAATTGTTCGACGAGCGATTCTGAGAGAGGTATCTATTTGATCAGTTCATTGAGCACTAGCTCAATGAATTCAACACTTTATGACGGGTCAGTCGTATAGTACCTAAGTATGAGGCTAGATTTATGGAGTTGCTAATATATGCTTTGCATCTGAACACTAAAAAGTTAAAGGTGAATAAGTTTGTTTTTGGTCTCAACTACAACATTCGTGTTAAGGTAAGGATCTTTATGCCTTAAACTTTGCATGATGCAGTACATAACGCTTTTATCACTAAAGAAGAGTTGAACAGTGGGAGTCAGAGTAGGACTCCTTCTAGGAAGACAGAATAGATGCCACTTAGAGCGTCGCAACAGTAGATACCCATTAAGCAGGCTTTTGGGCATCGTGATACACCTAGAGGACCTATATTTTCTACACCACACAGCTAATCTACCAACCAAAGGAATCTGTATAGAGCACCATCGCAACAACAACAACATCAACCTCAGCAGCAATAGCAGTATAGATATGTTCTCCAGAACATATCAGGACCTCAGAACCCTAGACCAACAGATTCTTCCTCTGAAACTAGGAGCATCGGCCCTAAGAACAGATGTTGGAATTGTGGAGAACCCCAGTATTAGAAAGATTTCCCTATCAATAAGGTGAGAGCTACTATATCATGAGGACAGATAACAATAGGAGATATGGGAAAGGCCTATATGATTCATGCAACAGTGAATAACTGTCAGGCCGAGCATCAGTCTATAGTGCTCGAGACTTCAGGTATGATATCAGATCAGCAGTTTAGTATTTTGATATATCTAGGAGCTACTGAGAGTTTCATTTCTAGTCCTGCACTCAAAATAATTAAGGTGAATGCAATCGAACAATATGAGTTTAAATCTGTAGAATTCGCATCCAGAGCCAAGGAAAAAGTTGGAGGAAAGGTTAAAGATTGTATTATTAATTTGAGTGAATTCGTCGCAAGTGTAAACCTTTTTGTTACAACCTTGGGTTCCTATGACATTGTGATTGGAATGGATTGGTTAGAATCACACAACACGATACTTAACTGTAAGACAAAAAGATTAAGTTTAATTGATGAATTTGGATAGAGTAGAGTAATTATAGGAAGAAACCAAGGAGTATCGCTGAGATTTATTACTTCCTTACAATTGAAGAAAAATATGCGCAAAGGATGTAAGTTGTACGCCATTTTAGCTCTTAATTAAAAGGGTGGCACAGAAGGATTGGAATACTTTCTAGTAGTATCAGAGTTTGATGATGTTTTTCTTGAGGAATTACCATGTGTACCACTGAAAGAGAATTGGAATTCACTATAGATTTAAAACCTGGAACCAAACCAATTGCTAGAACGCCTTATCGGATGTCAACACTTGAATTGCAAGAGTTAAAGATGCAATTGAAAGAGTTATTATATTTTCGACTTATACGTCCAAGTGTATCATCGTGGGGTGCACCAGTAATTTGTGTAACAAAGAAGGACGGATCATGGAGGCTTTGCATTGACTGTAGTCAATTAAACAAAGCCACGATCAAGAATCAATACCCATTACCGAGGATTGATGACTTATTTGATCAAATGAAGGGGGCGACAATATTTTCAAAGATAGATTTGAGATCAAGGTATCACCAATTGTGAATCAAAGAAGAAGATATTCCTAAAACAGTGTTTAAGACAAGATTTGGACATTACGAATTTACTATATTACCGTTTGGTTTGAAAAATTCTCCTGGTGTATTCATGAGTTTAATGAATGGGGTATTCCGCGAATACTTGGAAAAGTTTGTACAGGTATTTATTGACGACATATTAATTTACTCTCGGAAAAAAGAGAAGCACAACAAACATCTAAGATTAGTTTTGCAATGTTTAAGAGAAAACAAGTTGTACGGAAAGTTGTCGAAATGTTCTTTTTATCAGACAAAGATTCATTGTTTTGGACACATTATTTATGGAGAAGGTATCTTTGTGGATCCAGTGAAGGTAGAGTCTATTATGGAGTGGCCAACACCAATGAACGTGCAAGAAGTATGTATTTTTATGGGATTAGCAGGTTACTATAGACGCTTCGTCGAAGGTTTTTCAAAAATAGAAAATCCAATTATTGAATTGCAAAAGAAGAATAAGAAATTTGTATGGTCAGAGAAATGCATGGAATCACTTCAGAAGCTTAAGGAATTATTAACAACATCATTGATACTGAAATTTCTAGATATGGACAAGGATTTATTAGTATGCACTAACGCATCCAAAGAAGGACTGGGTGGAGTACTAATGCAAGAAGGTCGAGTTATCGCATATATTTCAAGGAAACTAAGAAGGCATGAATATAATTACACAACTCACGATTTGGAATTATTAACGATTGTTTATGCCTTACTATTTTGGAGACATTACCTTATTGGATGGAAAATTGAGTTGAAAATTGATCATAGTGGATTGCGACACATTTTTACTTAGAGTGACTTGAACGCATGACAAAGATGTTGGTCTGAACTTTTAAGTGAGTATGATTTTGAAATCACATACATTAAAGGAACAGTTAACAAAGTAGCGGATGCGTTGATTCAGAGACCATTCATTTTCACGGTAATACCACTAAAACCGAACCTTCGGGAAAATATTTTGGCATTACAGATTGATGACGACTGGTACAAGGAAGTAAAAGACAATATCATACAAGATACCATGATGATACCTATATATGAGGGTTATTCTTTGGATAGTGACGGACTATTAAGATATAATGGAAGAATTTGTGTACCACCAAATGACGAATTGAGAAATTTAATTTTGAATGAAGCTCATTGAGCGGTGTATATGGCTCATCCAAGAGTCAGGAAAATGAAGGCAGATCTTAAACCACTATTATTTTGGAAGGGGATGAAATCTGATATAATTAAGTATGTGGCAAGATGTCTTGAATGTCAACAAGTGAAGGTTGAACATAGACATCCAACGGGATTATTACAACCACATGCAATTCCTGAATCGAAATGGGAAGTTATATCGATGGATTATATTTTTGGATTGCCATTGACGGAAAGGAGACATAATTATGTTTTTGTAGTTGTCGACACTTTGATGAAGAGTGTGCATTTTATTCCAGCCCGCATGACGTAACAAGCACCGAACACATCTAGAACTTTTGTTAATGAAATTGTAAGGTTGCATGGTGTACCGAGGAAGATAATATTTGATCGAGGATCGGTATTCACTGAACATCTTTAGACTAGTTTCCAAGAGGCTTTGGGCACACAAATAAATTTTAGTACAACATATCACCTTGAAACCGATGGACAAACAGAAAGAAGGAATAAACTTCTAAAAGATATTCTTAGAATGTGTGTGATGGATCAACAAAAACGATGGGAAGAATTTTTACCATTGGTAGAATTTGCGTATAATAACAGTTACCAGAGTTCGATAAAGATTGAACCTTTTGAGTTTCTATACAGACGACCATGTAGGACACCTTTGAGTTGGGATCAACTAGAATATAGGGTCCTGGTGGGACCGAAAGTGATTCAAAAAATGGAAGATTAGATGTTAACCATAAAGAAAAGGATTAAGGAAGCACAAGACCAACAAAAGAGTTATGCCAATGCGCATCATATAGACCGTAGTTATGAGGTTGGTGATAAAATGTTTTTGTGGGTGAAGCTACATAAGAGTTCGATTAAGTTTGGAAAGGGCGTTAAACTCTCTCCAAGGTTTTTGGGACCGTTCGAGATTGTAGAAAGGAAAGGACTTGTGGCTTACCGACTAGACTTACCTAATTCTTTGAGGCATATGCATGATGTGTTTCATGTTTCAGTTTTACGTCATTATATTTTAGATATGTCACATGTTATTGACTTGAGTTCATTGCAAGTAGCGTACGAGGGTGCTCTCATACTGGAGCCAATCCGCATACTGGACCACCGCACTCAACAACTATGGTCCAATGGGACAATTATAGTCCACATTCTGCTACTTGGGAGGATGCATATGAGATGCGTCAGCAGTTTCCATATTTATTTTGACTGTTTGATATATAGATTAGTAGCAGCTATATTTATTGCTTTCAATATTAGATTGTACAAACTTCGGGATAAAGTTTAAAACAAGAGGGGGTGTATGTAACATCCAGTTCCACTGATCACAGTCCATATAACTGACTTATTCTTTGAGGACACTTGCGAGTAAGTGATTCGATTTAAACATGATACTTTATGATTAGTTACTTTGGTTTATGAGTTAAAAATGATGTCATCATTGAGTATTGAAATTTTGATGTATAGCATTGACAAGTATTATGATGAGGTTTCCTGAATGTGCAAGAGACATGACACAATGAGGATGTTGATGGAATTGACAGAACCCCTTGGACTCTGGATTGAATCAGGGAGTGGACTATTGACTTTGTTTATGAGTACTTGATTTTATTACACCTATATTATGATGACGATTTCAGTTATGGATTTCATGTATAATATTATTAACATCATTTTTTCAGTGGATTTAGGCATGGTGACGCTTATTAATCCGACTCACATATGGAGTAAAGGGGTCATACACATATATCATATAAATCAAGGAGAGGTGTGGAAACATCCCTAGCAGAGCCTAATAGCACTCTCATTGTGACCTGAACTGAAGGTTAACGACTATCTTGTTCCTAATAGGTTCACAAAGTCATGAAGGAAGACTGAGACAATTTCTCACAAGGATTTATGAGGGGCACACAATAAGGTAGATTTATTGTTCCTCAATAAGCCCTTAGTCTCACACAAGTTTGACAAGTGGAGTAATGACTCCAAGCATCAGACAACTTCCAAACTAAGTCAAACAGCGAGTGGCGCCCTTGGAGCACATAGGTGCATCTTGAAGGGAACGTCGCATGAATAAATTAATGATTTATTAAAAAACTAGAAGACCTTAGAGAATAAAACAAATACTTAGAATTAATAGAAAAACAATATCATTTTATACAAATTTATAAACTAGAAACATAATAAATCTAAGTCGAATTGTTATGCCTAATACAATTTATAGAAATGGGTCTAAGGTAAATTAAACTAATTAAAAATCTAGAGAAAGGAGAATAAAAATTAAGACATGTGCACAATGTGTGCATGAAATTAATAAAAAAAATTTTAATAAAATGAACTATTTCATGAGAGAATGGGTTGTCAACATAGAGTTAGAATTCTAAGTCAATATAGACTCTAAATCCTAACTAAGAGAAGAGTCCTAATCAAACTCCAACTGTAATTTAGTTAGGAGACACAATAAAGGAGAATTTAGGGAATTAAGGGACAACTAGGAGCAAATCTATGAATTAATTATGGGGGTGAGGAAAAATTCAAATTTTATTTAATTAAAAATAAATAAAACATGTGTGACTTGAGGGAAGAGTGACATGTGTTGGGGATGAATAATCTCTTAATTAAGTATTAGAAATTATCTAACTATGCATGAAATGACAAGTGTCAAGGTGAATTTTTTTATAAAAAGAATGGAGAGGTAGAAGCCCTATTGTTGGATGACTGAAAAGATGTCAAACTCTTATGTGACTAGTTTTCTTGTGTGAGTTGGACTGCAAGATTTGTGCAAGAGGTGGAAGCCTCTCCTTGCAAGGGAAAGCTTGAACTAGTTTTTGAATCTGAAATTTTGTGTGTGACATATTTTCAGCTCGGGGGGCTAAGGGGGAAGAAGAGTACCCATAGCATTGGCTGGGAGGTAGCGGTGAAGTCATTAGATTAGCAAGCCAGAAGGCACACAGCGCAAGACTCCAAGCTGAAGTTGAAACTCGATACCATCAAGTTCCTGGTTATGGTATTTTATTATCTAGTTAATTTATTGATCATTGAATACTCCAGTTAAATTACGGTTGAATATTATAATGTTCTACGATATTTTAATTATTGTTCTCATTCATTTAATATGTATTGGATGAGTGACTTGATTAATGATATAAATCTCCTCCAAATTATATATATATATATATATATATATATATATATATATATATATATATATATATATTCACTTATTTATGATTGACAGAATGGACTACATGTAATAAGTTACAAGATTAATTTAGTTACTGCATGAAAACAAAATTTTACAGTCATATTATGTTCCAAGTAACAATGTGATCAGTTATGGAAGGGACGAATCAAAAACAACAAGGTAAACATGCCTGCTCTGTAAAATGTTATTCCTGGATATAATTACGATGTGTATTATTAATACATTCTGGAAATTTTTCATGATAATTTATATTCCTATAATCTCCTGTTTTTCGTTGAAAAATAATAATAATAATAACAAAAAATGTGGGCGCTAACAAATACAGATCTAGAATTGAAAATAGAGAGGAACTTTGTACATCTGTAAATTTGTAGTTTTCATTAAGATTAATTTGTGATTGCACATGACTCTGCATGTCGCGGAATTATGTACCCACATAATAGTTTTTTCATGATTATACAAGACACGAGAATTATTGATATCCTTCATTGGAAGGGTGGAAGTTAAAAAATAATAAGAAGAAGAAAAATCAATTACTCGAATAAGTTGTTCATGTGAGCTCCTAGGCTATCAAATCTCATTGTATAAACATGTATCGCAACATCTTTTACCCCGATTAAACCCTAGCAGTAAATTTCCCTTGAATCGATTTGATTTGAGTCTAAGGTGTCAACCAAGTCACACCGTTGTGGAGATATTACGAGATCGATCTATGCTAATACAGATCTGTTCTCCATGTCAAGGGGCACTGAAGGTAGTAGGGTCGTCACTTCCTCTAGATTATGCTCGCATTTCTCAAGATACCATAGCACCCCATGTCATTCTGCATCTGTATCATGTTGCTTGCAGAGATGATTGTGCATGGTCTTAGGTTCCTCTACACTATGTATTTGCAGCTTCCAGGCTTACTTCTTGATTGGGTGTCAATTCTAGGAGTTCTCGAGTGTTGTCTCAAGGTACCCTCTATCACGCCTCTCTAGAATGATTAAGTTATTGGTTGTGAATTTTCCACCAAATTAACCTACTTTAGTACTTAATGAAGTAATAAAGACTAGAGCGGATTTTGTGCAAGTATATGGTAAATCAAAATAAGTTGGATGCAAATGTTTTATTTTTCGAATCAGGTTATGTTAATTGCTGTGTTAAAGTTAAATTCACTTAAATCTTTTTGTGCTACGTGGACGGCGTGTTTGTCTTGGTGAGGCATTTGAGAGTGAAGTGTCATGTTCATGACACCGACGTGGGTGATATTGACAACTGGTCAACCAACCATTTTTAGGTCATGACTTATGTGCACACATTACAGGCCACACTCATTCCATGTCTCCTTTAAGGCATGACATTAGAAACAGATTGTGTTGATTAAGGAGTATACTGATGTGAGTTACTGCATTCATCGAGGTTGAATCTCAGTGCTTAGTAACTGGAAGTGCCTAAATTAAATCGTTCTTAGAGTGGTACCAAATATTTAACCTTAACAGAAATCCTTTAGAAAACATTTGTGAATATAGGTAAATCTTTTAGATTGATTCAAACTTTTCCTTTGAGTGAATGATATAGCTGGTCATGTTTCATGGTTATTATTAATGCTTTAGTTTTTCCACAAGATTATCAATTCACAGAGCTACGTGTGCTAAATTTTAGTTCCTTCTTCTTATAAATTAGATTGTTCAATGTGTTTCTTGTCCATCAATTCATTTATTTTATGGTTTCATAATTGTCTTGTCAGTAGCTAAGTTTGGTCGCAATTGCATAGTTTTCTTAAAGGGATAAAGGATTGATTATTTTAACAGTATATACAAAAGGGATACATGTTACAAAAATCTCTTGTTCTCTGTTCCAAATTATCAGTTGATTTTTGTCGACTGAGTGTCCATTTAATGTCCCTACTAATTCAAGTCTTCGCAAGTAAACTCTCAACTGATTGTTGACAACAGTTGGCACCCATTTTTAGTTAATTACGTTAATTTTGATGCTTGGCAATTAAATGAGGTAATTGTTTTAGATGGTGGCCACGAGATTTTACTTTACCCTTTGCTTTAAATTTGGAATCGAAACCACTCTATACAATTTGATTTTATACAATCGCATATATATAGTTATATACACATAAAATTTTACATTATAATATTATAATTAATAAATAAACTAGAACGCGAATGAAATAATGACTTGTAATATTAAATTCTATCAAAGATTATATATATTATTGATTGGGTATTTATGTCTTATAATAATGATTGAAATTAGGAATTTTATTAATAAATTGATATTGTTGGTTCTATTACTAATTATATTTATGATTGATTGATATTAAAGATTTATATTAATGATTGATACTATTGATTTTATTTAATGATGTTATAATTAATGAATTAGAATCCAAATGGAATAATGACTTATATTAATAAGTTAATGGAAAATAAATAAAAACTTGGGCCTTCTGTATGAATAACTAATGCACAAGTTGTGTAGCCTTAAAAAGGTAGATAAGATGATTGTACATGTTTACCCTGTTAAATCACTAGATAGAATCTTCAGATTTAGTGTTATACTATTAACTAGTTCTTGGCGAATGATTTGTATTTTGCATAGGTGAAGTATTACATTTTTATTTGTTAAATTTCAAAATTAGTTTTGTTATTTAAACTTACTCTTTGATTATCTATAAAAGTTTTTATGTTCTTTGTCATGGTTAGTCTTGATGATTTAAAACAAGAGGATTGTTACACACTATATAAAGGGGTTCAAGAAATGTAATGGGGTATGAAGAGAATTATTGTATTTGGAGCGGTAGCTCAATAGGAGGATTCCCTCTCGAAGAGGAAAGTGAATAGGATAGGATCCCTTCCATAATAGGATACATTGTATGGTATTTCCCTACCTCAAGGGTTTTCTTGTAATAAAAGAGTGGTTATTCTATATTTATTTGTGGATCTATTGTGGTGTTTATGTATGCAAGTATTTGGTTCTTAACAATTAGTATCAGAGAAATATAGAAGAACCAAATATTGAATACAGAAATATCTCAACATATCCACAGAGAAATATAGAAGAACCACACTTCTATGATAAGAAAACCCTTGAGGTAGGGAAACACCATACAATGAATCCTATCCTATTCACTTGCATGTTCGAGGGGGCATCCTTCTATTGAGCTATCGCTCCAAATACAATACTTCTCTTCATATCTCATTACATTGATTGAACCTCTGCATATAGTGTTACCAACCACCTAAAAACATTCTAGAAGAAGAACCTTCTAGAAGCAGAACCTTCTAGAAGTAGAACCTTCTAAGAAGTCCTCTTACATTTATTATATGTAACTATCATAGTGGGCCTTATTTAATACTATAATGGACCTAATCCACCTTACATTGAATGACCTATACTATTATCACTATGGGCCCTTTGGGCCCCCCACTACCTCTCTAGATACCTAACAATACACTTGTTAAGTACTTGAGTAGATCTACAAATATAATCACCACAAATATTGAATACAAAAATATCACAATAAATCCACAGAGAAATATAGAAGAAACCACACTTTTATTATAATAAAACCCATGAGGTAGGGAAACACCATACAGTGGATCATATTATGGAAGGGATCCTCTCATGTTCACTTGCCTCTTCGAGGGGTCATCCTCCTATTGAGCCACTGCTCACAATACAATATTTTTCTTGACACCTCATTACATTGGTTGAACCCCTTTATATAGTGCTACCAACCACCTAAGAACATTCTAGAGGAGGAACCTTCTAGAAGTATAACCTTCTAGTAAGTCCTCTTACATTTATTATATCTAACTACCATAGTGGGCCTTATTTAATAATATATTGGACCTATTCCACCTTAAATTGAATGGCCTCCACTATTATCATTATGGGCCCTCCATGCCCCTTACTACCTCTCTAGCTACCTAACACACCCCCCTCTAAGTATTCCAACATCTGGAGCACCTTTTTTAGATAGAAATGATTTTTTCGTTTCACTCAAAAAGGTTTATGTTTTCCCAAGATATGACCATCTCAATCAAATTTGAAGGTATAAAGCTTGAATACGCCCTTTTAAATTTTTACAGAGATAATATTTTAGTTTTCTATTTTTTTATTTACGAGTTGCTATTCTTTTCAATCTACACACGCTCTTAGCCCTACGCTCTGTGTGATCTCAAAAAATCAGAAACGGAGTGGAAAGGGTTTTCCTATCTATGTATTCTCTTTTTCATGCGCTTTGTATGATCTCGGTAAATCAGAAATGAAGGAAAAATTGCATTTTCCAGGTAATCTAACCAACACCTAACCCTTGTTATTGTCAAGAAGAAAAAAAATTTCATGTGTGTGAATGCATGAAAATAAGTTTTTATTTAGCACGCACTCCAAGGTTGTCTTCCACAACAACAACACCCCCAATCCTCCTTCTTAATACTATGATGTGTTTTTCACTAGCTCACTTGGTTGAAAGTTACTTTACTTAGTAAGAGATATTGAGTTCAAGTCTCTTTTTTGTTACTTGTTTTGAAAATTTCATACACTCATTGTAAACTACATTTCACTTAATTATAAAAGTGAATCACTATTAAATAGCTTTAATATTTTATTTTAAGTTATTTTTGGCATAAAACTTTCATCTACAAAACAACTTTATTGTAAAAGTGACTCACGCTCATTCTACAAAATTGTGTCACTTCATAAGTAACTTATTTAAAAGTGATCTTATAGGCACAGCTAGGAGGAGCATCACCATGTGGACCAACTTCTACTTTCCACGTGGCTCTTTGGTTAATGTTTATGTATTTTTCAAAAGGGCATAACGTTCAAATTCAAAGACTGTTTTCAGTGTTGTTTTTTTAAACAACCTATTTTTTTGAGATCTTTCCATTTAGACCGTTAGTTTCAGCCTTTAATCCATATTCTCTGCATATTTTAATATGGCTTCTTCCAATGATATTTTGCTTACCAGTTCAACTACTTCTGATGGAAATCCCATATGGAGGAGGTATTAAGAAGTAAAAAATTGTACTGGATTACCTTGGGAAAAGAACAAGAACCCACTGATGATGAAAAGTATGTCAAATGGACTAATAGGAATGATGAAGCACATGGACTAATCAGAATTTTCATCTCTTCTGATTTAAGGTTTCACCTTCAAGGATTTGATGGCCTAGATAAAGCTTAGGAGAAACTTGAAGCTTTGTTTGGTAAACATAATATTGTTTGATCTAACTAGTTGGAAAATCATTTAATGACTTTAATTCCAAATTGTTTTCCTTACATTGAAGATTACTTATCTAAGTTCAAAATAATTAGACTTTTGTGTATAGAGTGCCAACTAGATATGAAGGAAGGTTGATCCATATATGTTATTCTTGCTAAGCTTGGTAGTGCATATTTTGTTTTTGTATCTACCTTTTTTTCCACTAGAGAAGCTCTAGTGAGTGCTTAGAAACAACCCTCTCTTGAGTCTTTTTTTTATGATTTGATTCAATAAAAAGATAAGCTTGTGCAACTTCGATTGATTAACACTACAGGTACATCCAACAAAGCCTCAGTGGCCCATTAGAAAGATAAATCCAAGAATCCCAAGAAACAACATCATCGCCAAAACAATAAGAAAAGAAAGGGTCCTAAACCCTCTCAATCATCTTTCGCTCTAATCCAGGTGGATATCGGTGGCCAACCACCTATTCCATTGGCTCGAAAAACAATTTTCCACCTTGGCAGTTTTTCGGCAGTTTTTCGAGTTCCAAACTTTTGGGGTTGTTTTGAGGCCCTAAACAACATTTTTGGGGGATTTGGGGCCCAAGGGACTGCCAAAGGCCCTGCCCTGGGCCAGTCGAAAATTTTTCTTCTCGGTTAGACCTTTCTAAAGGGTTTCCATTCTCCTAAAAAAAAGATCGTATGCAAAAGTTACGACCCTGAGAAGTTGATGTACTAACTTACCCAAACGGGGCCCACATGACTTTTGGTGCTTCATCTCCTAGGGTTAGGTTTTTGGATGTCTAGGGTTTTTGACATTCCTGTTTATTGTAAAAGGCCTTGAGAGCCTCATTGTAACCATCTTTTGACGAATGAGCACAGTCATCACATCTCTTCTCAGAGATAAGCCACCACCATTCCAGCAATCTTGTTTTTCGCTGCATTTTACAGTTTCAGCTTATTTCCTTATTGAATAGAAAACCAGTTTTACTGTATCTCTGTTATTTTGTGTTAAGAATATTTTAATGATACATATTCATTTCGTTCTGCTCATAAAATATGGATCAATTGTATCAGAGTGGTCTGCTCCTTGTCTTCTTAATGCATGTCCCCAACGAGGTCAGGGTACAAAGAATTGGGTCTCGAGATTTTTTCTCTTGAGGAAAAAATCTATCGCACGCCCAAGCGAACTCTCATGGCAGGAGAAACAAAAGATGACAGGACAGGAGATCCTTTCAAAATGTTGTTTGAGGTAGCCCTCACGCAGCAGAGGAACGAGTTGATGGATAGTTTTGCGTAAATCCTTCGGCGGCTACCAACAGGCAACGCATCTTCCTTGAGCAGAGGCACCGCCCCCTTCAAGGTACAAATCAACTTAGGTATTCCTATATTTGAAGGTTAGATAGACGTAGATGATGTAGACAAGTGGTTGAATCTACTAGAAGGGTATTTCTCTGTCCATAACTTTTCGAATAGAGAAAAGATTACTTTTGTTCTCCTCAAATCCGTTCCCCATGTCAAAGATTGGTGGGAAACTTTCTGTGAGAAAAAGGAAATAGAGGAACCCTCATTATTTAAAGTCACGACCACCTGGGAATCCTTCAGGGATGCTATTAAGAAAAAATACTACCCTGTCGGAAGTTATGGCAACTTGTATACCAAATGGACCACACTACGCCAAGAAAGAGACCAAGCAGTTCCAAAGTTCACAAATATATTCCATACCTTGTGCACCAAGATGGGTATCAAATATTCAAAATGACATCTGGTGCTCAAGTATCGTGGTGATCTACATAGATACATCCAGACTGAAATGGAATTTTTGGACATCTTGTCCTTGGGCGTGGCCTACCGATATTCCATCAAAATTGACTAGAAGATCAAACAAAAGACGCAACAATTTGGGCTTGGGAACCCCTCATAGCAAAAGCCAGGAAAGGGCAGCCCCAACCCACAAAACAAAGGACAGAGAAAATATGGATAGTATCAGGACAACCAGTCCAAGCCACAAGAAAATAAGGACATCGAAAAGACAAAGAAAGATATCGGGAAGTGGTGTGACTTCCATAAGAGCCCTTGGCATAACATTGCTAACTACTGCTCAAATCAGTCGTTGGTGGTCTTAGTGAAATCCTCTGAATCAGATGCGAGTTTTGAATCTGAGTAAGAACCAGAAAGGGGAAGACGAATCATTGACGTGGAACCCAGTGCCACCGTTAATATCAACAAGCTCCAGATTGGTGAACCAGACAAGATAGAAGAAGGAGAGTGCCTCTTCCATTCACAGATGTGGGTAAAAGGCACACCGTTGCACTTCATCATTGATAGCAGTAGCTAGAAGAACCTCATCTCAGCAGAGGTCATCAAGTGGCTGGCCCTGCCGACAATGCCACATCCACAACCCTACACGATTGGATGGCTCCGGCAAGGAAGTGATCTTCGCGTCAACCAATAGTGTTTATTGTCGTATGACATCAAGCCCTTCAAAGACGAGGTATTGTGTGATGTTTCTCCTCTCGAAGTTTGTAATGTTCTTTTGGGCCAACCTTATTTATGAAAAAATCATGTTGCATATGAATCTAAGCCTTGTAGTGTTAGTATTACTTTGAAGAGGAAATTGTACAGGATACCTGAGGCAGTCCCTCCTAGAGCTATTTCCTTGATCTCTGCCAACAAATGCAAGAAGGTCATCTCTCAGACCGGGAAATTTGTCTTCTTCATGATTCACTCTCATAGTGGGCGAAAGATCACAGGCATATTCAGGGCCTCCATGGCCGATATCTCCACACAATAGAAGCAATTGGATAAGGTCATTGAAGAATACTCAGATATCTTCTAGTTCTCCTCTCCTACCGAGGTACCTTTGCACTCCCAGGTCAAGCATCCCATCAATCTGACCCCAGGAACACCGCTACCCAATGGTCCAGTCTACCATTCCTCTCTATTAGAAAATGAGGAGATCAAGAGGTAGATCCAAGAACTTCTCCACAAGGGGCACATCCATCCCAGCTCATTGCCTTATGGGAGCCCAATCATGCTGGTGCAGAAGAAAGACGGGACCTGGTGACTCTGCATTGTCTACTGGGCCCTAAATAAAATCAAAATCTGAAACCAGTACCCGATTCCCCAAATAGACAACCTCCTTGATCAGCGGGGGCCAAATACTTCAGTTAGATTGATCTAAAGTCTGGCTACCACCTGATCCCAATAGAATAGATAGATGTATGGAAGACTTCCTTCAAGTCAAAAGAAGGTCTTTTTGAATGGTTGGTCATGCCCTTTGGTTTGACAAATGCTCCAGCAACTTTTATGAGGATGATGGACGATATCCTACGACCTTTCACCAATACTTTTTTAGTGGTGTATTTGGATGACATCCTCATCTACAGCAAGACTTGGGAGGAACACTTGCAACATATTCAATAGGTTCTGCACACCCTGCGACAACACAAACTATATGCAAACTTGGAAAAATTCTCCTTCGGCATGGACAAGGTCCATTACTTAGGCTACATCGTTGATCATCATGGTGCACATGTGGATCCAGCCAAGATCCAATTCATCCATGACTGGCCATCTCCAACCACACTCACTAAACTTCTAAGCTTCTTGGGCCTCGCCAATTTCTATCGCAGGTTCATGCTGGGATTCTCTCATATTGCATGGGCCCTCAGCCAAGTAACCAGGGGTCGCAGTAAGGAAAAAAAATTGTGGGGCATGTCCCAACAACAAGCCTCCGATGACTTGAAGAAGCGTTTGTGCTCATCCTCGGTACTTTCATTACCGGACCTACAACATCCCTTTGAGATCAAGACAGATGCTTCAAACTATGTTGTGGGAGTCGCTCTCACTCAACATGGCCACCTCGTGGCATATCATAGTGAGACACTATAATATTTTGTTTGTAAGTACCCTACTTGTGACAAATAAATGTACTCCATTGTAAAATCTTGCTGCCAGTGGAGACATTACATCCTTGGGAAGGAGACAGTCATCCACATTGATCACAAGACACTACAGTTCATGCAGACCCAAGGAAAATTGTAGAATGATCTCCATCAGAAGTGATCAACATACTTACAGCAGTTCCACCTCAACATCAAGTATAAAATAGGAAGTACCAACCGAGTTGTTGACTGCCTCAGTCGACCTCCAGTCATGTCACTCACCACGATTCTAGACTCTTGCGGCCACGAGACCTCCGAATGGCCCTGTTAGCACTCTGTAAATTTCCTAGAGGTTGAAAAAGAAGGAATCCACAAAGGTAACTGTATCCAACCTCTTTTAAAGCTGGGATCTGGCCCTTCCAGCTTCAGAGAGGGATATCTCTATATGATTTAGCTTTGTTTTTAATTTATATGTTAGGCTAGGTAAAGGAATAGGTAGGTTTTGTTGTAAAAGTGTTTTTTGAATTGGTTGAGACAGTCTACACATCCATTGGGCTATGGGGTCTGTGTTAAAATAAACATGAGATACAAACCAGAAATGCAAAGGAATACTTCCACAGGGCGAGATAATATACTCACTGGATCTTTAATAGCTTAAATGATGGACATAAGAAAAGTTTAGAAAGATAAATTCAACTAAGAAGCAGTTAAGAATTTCTTAATTGAAAACATCAGAAGATAAACATTAAAATATTTAAAGTCGGAAACAGGGTATCCAAGATAAATCCTGCGACATACGTTACTTTTAAAGATTAGTTTCAGAAAACAATATGATCACAAAGCAAGAATAACATTCAACTTAGAGAATAAACGTCATCAATGAATACACGCAAGAATCCTGTAAAAGTGTCTCATTTGATTAATGGCAGATCTCTTCAAAAATGTTACAGTCTGATAGCGTCAGGGTGTAAAGATCAACAACCATCAATACTTCGAAAGGTGAAGTATTTATAATTCAAATTACAAATGTTCCTGTCATAACTGATCAGGACGTGCTCATTCTATTTTTAGTCTAACTAATTTAACTAATCAAAACTGCTTGATGACTTGGTACAACTGCATGCGAAATTTTTGGGGTAGGCCGTTGGCGAGGTTCCTACGCAACCTCTTCTGACTGGACATGTGACTGAAACTGGATAGCTCATCTGCTAATCGAGCAGATCGCAGAGTTCCTCCCATCTGAGATGACTAGGCACAGTGACTTTGAGCAATCTCCGATACACTTCGTCCATTTCCGTATATTTAGCGAATGTGGGCTTAGTGAGGAATATGTATCGAATCTCATGTTGGATACTGATGTCCAACTGAAGAGCGTCCAGGAATGCTTTGCCAGTGATACTCCCTTGTATGCCAGCAAACTTTGAACTGTCCTTAGACACTTCAGACAGTCTCTTTTTGTAATCTGGAAGTGTCATCAGTTTATCATTAATAACCTTCAGACCGGGGAGACCCTTCTTCTGGAGAGCCTCGATCTTGCTGAAGAATTTATGTACCCCCTGATCCATTACCTGAACCTTTTCTTCCAGCTGAAGCATTAGACTTCTCTTGGTCAACACTCTTTTGACCTCAAGGATGGTCTCTGTTCTGTCTTCTATCTTCAGCTCTTCTAGCTCTTCTCTTGTCTTGGAATTGAGGAATTTGATGATATCATTTGCCTGAGTTGGTATATTTCCCAACTCTACTCGGATCTTCTCAATAACCTGTTTACTCCTATGGACCAACTCGTTCTTCTCAAACATGATTTGGATCATGGGCCAGATCTCATTTATGGACTTGGTGATGTTTGTCCATACATTTTCTTTGACCTCATCCAAAGTCTTCCCTGCCATTGTTTTCTTTTGGAGCTGCTGTAACTCCTTCCTGAGCTGCTCAGTTACCTGCCTTTCTTTGGATAGGCTGGTTTGGAAAGAAGTTTTGAGTTCCTGGAGGTTCTCAAATTCCTTCTTCAGCCTGTTGATTTATGTCTCTTGCAGGTTCATTTTCTCCATGGATTTGGCGAGATCGATTGTCCCTTCATGTGGTGTCACTGGTGTTGTGGATGGGATTGTTGTTACTATTGTTGTGCTTGTCCCTGAGATTGGGATAGCAGTCAATGGAATGGCTTCCATAGACTTCAGCTGCTCTTTCTCCTTTAGCAGTTTCTCCATCTCTGCTTCCATTTCTTTGAGCTGGGCATTCTGCTCCATGAGCAGCTTAAGCATTCCGTCCTTCTCGCCTTCTTTCTCTGCTATCTCTTTCACATGTGAGTCTTCTGTAGGTGGGAGTTTCAGCTGTTTCCTCAAGGAGGTGATGTCTACATTTTTCTTCTTTATCATCTCTTCTGCAACTTTGACGTTCGCAGGATCATAACCGATCTTGAGGACCAGCTCCTCCAAAGTCTTAATTCTATTGTCCTTTGCAAAGGACGATATTTTTTCCATCTTGAGCTGCGTTTGAGCATTATTGAGCGACACCTGAAATTTGGTTGCTGAAGCAGAAGCATGTGCCAATGTATGGAATACCATCTCACCTGTTTGTTTGTGCAGATCCATCTGATCTGCTGGGTGCACGTCCTTTGCCTGGAATTCGAAGGTGGCCCTCTTATAGTCTGAGATCACCTTGGGATCTGGAACCTGCGCTTGGAGGAAGGCCATGTGCATCCTGCCCTTTTCTGTGTCGAATGCAGACATCAGTCTATGCTGCGCAGTCGACGTTTATTTCCGAAACTGAGCATAAGTACTGTTGGTAAGGGTTTGATTCTTCTTCTTGATCAGTTTGTACTTCTCGAAGATGCTCAATTTGGGCCCAGTCTTGCCTGGTTGAGTGTCCAGGGGAGAGTCTGTGGATTTCTTCGGTACTGCTGGGGTGATGCCCTGATAAAGGCTCGAACCAAAGGGTGGAATGACCAGCTTGATTACTGTGGTAAGCGGGGCTTCTTGTTCTACAATTGGACCAGGCGTTGAAAATGTCTTTGGCCTCTTAGTGTGCAACTGGAACTCTTCTAATGATACCTCCGTTATAGGCGGAGATGACTCTTGTCGATGCCTTTTTTCCTTAGGGACCTGAGGCGTGGTAGTTGTTTGCACAGTCGTCGAGGGAACCTGCTGTTCCACTTCAACCCATTGTTCCACTTCGACCAAGGTGTCAGGCATCCACACAGTCTGGTTGGTGAATTTTTCAATCTCGGGCTTGGACTCGTGAACATACATAATGTTTTTATTTTTCACCCGCATTTCTGAAATGATCCCGCATGGATCATAGTGCCATGGGAAACTCATAAAGAATTTCATTTCTTTCAACATTTTGTCAGCTTCTTCCCCGACGCCTCGACTTTTGCAGATGAAAGAGCCAATCTGCCCCTTGATTCTCAGTTGCTTCTTTTTATTCAGGGAAACAAAATGAATGTCATCTGAATTCATGATCTGCCTTATATACTCTAACACAAATATTCTTACCGGCACATAATTTGGCAGCTTGTAGGGTGCCAATTCGCACCCGAAAACTTTGATCTCGGTGTGGTTTTGATACAGGTACCAGTCCCCTGTCTTTACGTTGTCTGAGAGATGTAGAATTTTCTGGACCTCATCGTTTATTCGTGGCTCGGGCCTGCCACTCAACATGCTTACCACAAGGTGGTAGAAAATATCGATGAATGCCTTGAAGCTATACTCTGTGGAGTTATGCTTTAAAAAAGATGTCCACGCTGTGACTGGATGAGGCCTTCCATCTGCGTCCATTTTCAGCATAGAAAAACTGAATTTATCTGCCTGATAGACAACAAACATGTAGGCCAATATGGATGAATATATGAACATGCCTTCCGTGCAAAAATTCATGAACTGCTCGTGAATATTGTTGGCCAAGAAGGTACTGAAATCAAACTGTGTGGTGGGTTTTTCATTTGTGGACAAAATGGATAGAAAACCCAGAATGGGCTCATCTACCCACTGGTCGGAATAGTACCCTAACAGGGCATAGAGGGAGGAAATGATCTGATTTCCCTTGGTGGAGAATATGGACGACGAGTAAGGGGGATTTGTGGAAGGGATTTGAGCAGAGGTGGGAAGGAACAACTCGAATATTTGAGCTCTCTGGGGAAAATTCATCTTTTGATACAGCTCGGTAAGGATTTCTAAGTTGAAAGGAGAAGTGGAATCAGCACGGGGGATTTGCATCATTTGATCTATGTCTTCGGGCGTGATGAAGAACAGGGCGTCTCCGGATGAGGAGACGATGGCCCTCTGGTCGGGAATATAATGAGCTTGGCATTTAAGGGCGAATTCGGGAAAGTGGTGGATCTGGGGAAAAAGGTACAGGGGCAAATTGGACTCCCAGAGTCCAATTTCATCGCTCTGGTCCAGGAACACCTCCCGGAGCCATGACTGGAGGTCCGAAAAATCGAATTCACACTTGGTATCAGAAATCAATCTGTCTTTATCGACCAATGGGATTTTGTCCAGGTCGACAGGAGGAGGAAGAAAAGGATTCTCTTCTCCTTCCGCTGGTCTTGGCTTTGGCGCCATCTCTATAACAGTACCTGCAATAAACACGACATTAGTGGGTTCGACTGACTGAGGATGAAGGTGACGGATAAGAAATGGAGGCGTAAGAGGTAAATTTTTCTAGCGTGATGGATGAATAGTGAATGAAAGGGGAATAACGGTAGTTTTATTCAAAACTGGGGTTGGTTGGACGCGGGAGACAGGTCAGCAGGATAACGGGTATGTTATCCTATAATAAATGGACAACGGGCCACTTGGGGGTGAGGTGGCAGGTGACGGTGGCCGAAACATACGGACGGGTGACGTGGAGGCTGGTGATTGGAGGTGAAAGTCGCAATAAGGGGCTTTTCATGAGTGAAAAGGGTAAGGTACTGACAGCATGGACTGACAACAGTTATGGGATAGGACACACCTGGGAGCAAGTGGAACAAGTGGGAGATGACGTCCATGAGTGACGAGAGTTGTCACATAGCAGATGGGGATTTGACTTCAGGCTCAATAGGCTGATGCCACGTATGACCAGGGGCCCACCAGAGGAGAATAACAATTTCGGACCCCCCCCCCTTGGNTGGAGGTCCGAAAAATCGAATTCACACTTGGTATCAGCAATCAATCTGTCTTTATCGACCAATGGGATTTTGTCCAGGTTGACAGGAGGAGGAAGAAAAGGATTCTCTTCTCCTTCTGCTAGCCTTGGCTTTGGCGCCATCTCTGCAAAAGTACCTGCAATGAACAATATGTTAGTGGGGTCGACTGACTGTGGATGAAGGCGTCAGGGAAGCAATGGAGGAATAAGAGGTAATTTTTCTGGCGCGATGGATGAATAACGAATGAAAGGGGAATAACGGTAGTTTTATTCAAAACTGGGGTTGGTCGGATGCGGGAGACATGTCAGCAGGATAATGGGTATGTTATCCTGTAATAAATGGAAAACGGACCACTTGGGATGAGGTGGCATGTGACGGTGGCCAAAGCATACGGACGGGA